>BSBK01012960.1:0-69925 GCA_027943335.1 Chamaecyparis obtusa | reverse complement strand
GTCTCCTATACTCTCTATGATCATCATCCTATTGTGGAGAGAATCTTTAATATGAGTAATCATAACTCACAAAAAAGAGGTAAGGGTGGATTTCTAAGGAACTAGGACAAGATATGGAAATTACCAACAATAAAATTAGGAATATAATCCCACATAAAGTAAATGTGGAGGATACCTTTATTTTGAACAAGGTTATTTCTGTACAAGAGATTAAGAATGCTATTAAAAAAATGAGTAATAATAAGGCACCTGGGCTTGATGGACTCCCAATTGAATTCTATAAAAATAACATAGATTGGATAGTTGAGAAGTTGCAGCTAGTCTACTCTGATACTATTGAGAAGACATGATTGGGCACTAGTATTGATACAAGGCTTATAAAAGTTGTTCCAAAGGAAACGAAAAAAACCTTAATAAAAAATTGGAGACCAATAACCTTGCTAAGTGTCTCCTGCAAAATTCTTTCTAAACTGCTTGTTCTCAGAGTTGAGAAAATCGTACCAAAAGTTATCACCCCCAACCAAACTGGATTTGTAAAAGGGATATATATCCTTGAAAACTTGGTGACCTACTAAGAGGAAATGGATTGGACCAAAGGCTATGGAAAAAAGGCTTTTATGATGCTTCTAGACTATGAGAAACCATACAATGGAATAGAGTGGAATTTTATAATGATGCACTATTAGAAAACTTGGGATTTCTCGAGTATTTCTATCAAATGATTAGAACTTTGTTAAATGGGGCTATTGCTTCAATAGAATTCAATGGAAGTAGATCTAATTAGTTTTACCTTACTATATCTATTAGGCAGGGATTCCCTATTACACCTATTTTCTTTGTGATTGTAGTTGTTTCTTTATACTACCTCTTAAGAGATACCACATTCTCCCCTAACTAACAGGTGTCTTACTCCCTAATGGCTCTAAACTTACAAATATTTAGTTTTCTGATGATACCTCCATTATAGTAGAGATGGTTGAAGAGAGCATAGACCATCTTATGAATAAGATGGAATTATTTTGTAGTGTCAGGGAGAAAAGTATCTCTCCATAAATCCATTATGCTAGGATGGGAAGATACTCCTCCTACCTAGTGCAATAACTTTTGTTTGTTTGTTTTTTTTTTGGGGGGGGGGCGGAAGGGTATGAACCACTTGATTAGGTACTTGGGTATATATTTCTCATTTAATATAAATCTTAGACAAATGTGGGAGTGGATTAAAGGAAAAATTGATAAGAAAATAGATAAATGGAATAGATAATACCTCTCACTTGCAAGAAGATTTCAAGTCTATCAAAAAGTCCTCTCTTCCTATACCATTTACTATGCTTTTGTATGGCTACTTAATCAAGTCTAGATTAACTATGTTAAAAAATGGACCAAAGACTTACTTTTGTATGATGGAAAAGGAAATAAGAAGAAAGTCAGATGGAATTGGTCTACCATGAGCAAAGAAGTTGGTGGGTTGGGTCTAAAATATATCAGAATACAGAGCGCTTCATTGGAAATAAAGTAGATAGCTAAGGCTACATAGATAGATGATCCTTGGAAGGTTTTAATTAGGAATAACATTTCTAGGGCCACCCCTCTTAGAGTAAGTGTTTGGAAAGAGATTCCCATTAATTGTTTTCTTTCAGGTAATATGAGAATCAAATTTGTTGGCTACAATGTATCTAAATAAATTTGGAAGAGTTGGGATAAGCTTAGACACCTGATTTCACATAATATTGTGATTGACAAAAAATTTCATATCTATGGTGAGAAATCCATTTGGTGGAACCTCCAACATGGGGACAAACCACTAGCACTAATTTAGTGTTGTGCTGCTAGGAAATCAGCTCAAAAAGGCTTAAAAACTTATTTTGATACTATACATAATGGTGATATTATTAGTTGGCAAGACCTACAACACGAATTTGATCTACCTCAATTACAATGGAGAACCTCAAATTTGATCTACCTCAAATAAGATGGTAATGATTGACCAATATAGATGGCCAGATAGAACCCCTCTCCCCTTTACCAAGACTAAGTATATATACAGACTTATCACATATTCTAATGACATCTTAGCTCATCTTAATTCTTCCTGGAATCTTGACTTGGAGCCCCTATCTTGAATAAAATTATTTTCAACCTGTAGCATAGGTTCGTGGCATTTTCAGTTATATAGGTTTCCTTTTAAGAGGTCAAATGGTGAACCAAACATCTATTCCTTTTGCAAATATATTGAAACATTAACTCATATCTTTTTTAATTGTAATTTTTCATTTGAAGTGTGGGGAATCTTTGGGTTACATCTTAACTTCAAATTTTGCATCAGTCATGTTATTTTTTGAAACATCTTGGGCCTTAAAAAATATTGCAATACCTTTTGGTATTTTCTCTCAACTTATATTCTATGGAATATTTGGAAGTTACATAATGATGATATATTCAGTGGTAAAGTGAGACACCTTACTGAGTCTCTATGGAGACAAATATACCATTCTATTTCCTTGTAGGTATTAGTGTTAATCAAAATAAATGAAGAAAAGTTTCTGAAGCTACTTAATGAGGGGTCATATAATATTTAGAAGAAAGAGATAGCATCTGGCTAAACCACTAACACACCAACAAATGGTGAATTTTATTTGACCCTCTGGTAGTTTTTCAGGTAGTTGAATGAGAATGGAGCTAAGGAAATACATGCTAATGTGGATCCTCCCCAATGAGTACAAGTAGTTCTAGTGGTTTATTTCCCTTAACTTTCATACCATCTTCCCAGGGCATCAGAGATGGCACATCCTTCCACTCTCTTCATCAAGGATGAATTTTTTTTTGAAGTGATCAAATAGTCCAAGAAGGTGGGCTGAATGGATGTGGTCTTTTTGATACAATATACATATGTGATCCATTGTAATATCTATAGACAATTTCAATAGGACAGCATTTTAGATCTTTAGATTTTTTTTTTTTGGATCCTGATGGGGAGAAACTTTAAACTCTAATCTACTATGATCTAATATGATCTAACAGTTTTTTTTATGCCTTATACTTAATAGAAAAAAAAAAACAAGATCCTATAATTATGCTAATACACATGACAACAGACTAGATATGACTCGTAACTAACAAGAAGTTACTGATAGCTATCTAAGAATTATGGATAGCTAACTCAAACACATTGGATGCCTAATCCTATTTGATGACTTATTCATTTATGTTGGATCATTTATTCCAATAGGAAACCCCTTTAAATTACCAATTAATAAGCACATACTTGTGAATTATTGCAGATCAAATTTGTAGACCTCAAGATTTTATTCAATTAGGTTTGACTTGAGACAAATTTTACGATGATAAAATTATAAAACTACATAGCTTGGTAGAGGTTTAGTAAAATGAAGTCGATAGATCAGAGCTCCAAAAATTTGAAATACTTCAAGTATTTTTATTTTGATTACATTCATTGTAATAAATTTGATACGAGTATTTTTATTTTGATTACATTCATTGTAATAAATTTGATACCAGTATTTTTTCTTGTTTTAACAAGGAGATGTTTGAGAACAAGGAAGAACCATGCCAACTTCAAGAATTCAAGAAAGGTGAAAGTAAAGGAGGATCTAGAATCACAAAGTTCAAGTTACAAATATAAAGGTGATTCATTTACAGGTCATTCATCAAGTGAGCTAGAAAGTTAGGATTGAAAATTGAAGTGAAAATGTGGATGAAAATGTAATAGAGAATTCAGCAATCCTAAGACCTGAAGGAGAAGATATGACCATGACAAAGAAAAATGAAACAAGGTAGCATTGATACAATGATCATTGTTGTATATCCAAATTTTCTAGAAACCTCAAATGTTTAATCAAATTTCAATAGAAACATCTCATGAATTGAGGAAATAAAGAAGCAAATCAAGTTCAAGTTCAATTTGTGAAGCAAGTACAATAGCCAAGATATCAAGTTAGGAATTATTCCAAGTGCAATAAATTTGAAAAATATTTCAATGAGAATATTTCCAAACTTTGAAGATGGATAAGTAGAGTTGAAACAAATATTGCAAGATAATGTTGAGGTGGCACCCACTCATCTTCAACTAATCAGAGGATTTCAATCTCACATCTCTAAGATCATCCAATCAAATTATTACAAGTGTACATGTGGATTGCATTTAATGCTTTACTTTAATGAATTTACTCATTGGTTCATCCTCAAATAGATATGTACCCATAAGAAATGTAATGTTATCATTGGATCATATATTTGCACCTTATCATAATTGGATGATATTTAATGCTTCTAAGTGGTAGTTAGGGAAAACCCTAATTAGATTTATATTGGAAGAATCTTGGTTGTTGATTTCAAATCAATCTAGGCAATTCATTGTACTTGGAGAAACTATATAAGACGTTATAAAACCATTTGTAAAGGGGAGAGACTTGGATAAATTATTGCTATAATGCTTCCAAAGTAATTTCAAATTTATTATTTTTATCATGGTGGATTACTTGTGTTATTTTGGAAGATTGCATGATTTCTACATTTTCCTCTTAGAATAGGATTTTATTTATATTAAATAGAAGTGATGAAGTATATGAATGAAATATTTTGTTAAATGGTGAATTATGGTGTAACTTAAGTTTATACCTTTTGGTATTTTTTGATTGCAAGTAGCAGTATAAATTTGGTTTGAACTTATTACAAGTATTTAATTTCAATTAAAAATGTTAATTTGGATTGTGTCTTCATTGGGTATTTGATTAAGTGTTAACAATATGAAAAAAATCCATGCATCCTTAGAATATTGCACCCTCCTTTGCGTAGTTGATTTGGTGAAGAAAGGATTGGTTTCATCTCACCACACCATCAATACTTTCTTGCATTAATAGAATTAGATTAGATTTTTAAACCCTTTATCTTTTGCGATTTATTTTTTATAGAAGTAGTTAAAGAGTCATCATTGCTAAATCATTTGCATTCAGAAAGTTGATGTCCATGAATGAATAGTGTAAGTCCTCCTATGGTTACCAAAAAATGACATCATAAAATTGAGTTGTATGCAACGAGAATAGGAACCTTGTAGTCACCTCTATGATGTTTTTTCAATCTTAGCATACGTAGTGTCTTTGTTCAAGAGAGGATTAGATATTTGGTGTTTCATCTTGGAATACTAAGTATTTTATCATATATATTGGAGTGGTCACAAAACTCACATCAATAGAATTGGCACTAGAAGAAGGGCTTTCTCAAATTTATTTGTGGAACTATCAATAAGTATGAGCTTTTAAATATATATTTGATATATGAGAGATCTCTTCTATCTAGAAAATCCAAAAAAAAGTGTGAAAAATATTGAAATCCAAAAAAGTCTAAAAAGTTTGAGAAAATCCAAAAATTAGAAATTAGAAAAGTCAAAAAATGAAAAGGTTTCTCAATGTATGGGTAATGTTTTCATGATCATCAAGTTGATATTCTTCCAAATTGGTTTGATTTGAATAAGTGATTACATCTATAGAGGGGTAAATTTGTCATAATTTGTAACCTACAATAAGAATCAATAGATCTAACCATAAAAGATCTATCTTATGCATAAAACTACTCCTATCCAAAAGAGAATAATAGATAATCATGCACAATCCATAATGAATAAAAAAATAAACCAAATTGCACAAACTAAAATACTTCTTTGTTTCTCTCTTCTTTGTGGGCTCTTAGATTCTCTCCTCGATATGATGGCACAAAGATTCGAGAATTGTGGTTGTAAAAATTACGAGGAATAACCCTCTTTTCATAGAATCGTAGACTTCAATGAGTGATTCAAATTGAGGGGTTTTGACTAATAATGGATGGCTAGGATCAATTCAAACTAGACTGATTGGTTAGATGATTGAGACGAATTAATAGTTGACTGGTTGCATGACAAAGATGATTGAATAGTTAACTTGGTTTATTAAGAGTAGACTAAATAGATTTATTAGAGAACTATTTGCATAATTGAGAAGACTAAATTCATTGATTAGTCAAACCGAGAGAGTCAGTTTTAGTTATGAAGGTGGAAATGGAGGAATAATTAGCATTAAATAATTTTTAAAAAGTACTTAATTGTGCATGAGAGGGAATAAATAAAATAAATGTTTTATTTATTTTCAAAAGCATGAGTTTGCAATGGGGAAATGGAAAAACTAAATAAATTAATCATTTATTTAATTTTGGAAGACATAGTTAGTTATTAAATAATTGAAATAATCATTTAATTATGGTGATAAGAACGATGGAGAATATGTTTAATTAAATAATATGATTATTTAATCAAACCTATGAGAAAGAGGTTGATTAAATAATAAAATTATTTAATTAATTTTTAGAGGAATAATTAGGGAATCTAGTAAGAATATTAATTAAAAGATAATTAATTAATTAATTAAATTTATTTAATTATTGGATTTGGAGGAAAATGGTGATTTTAAAATTTAAATTTAGGAAGAATGACACCAATTAATTACAAAATAAAATTAATTTAGATGAAAGTTAGTAAAAATGTCACATGCAAGCAACAAGCCAATTTTTAGTGTCGACATTTTGCCACTCTTTGAGACAATGCATTTTTAGGCATTATTTTAAAAAATAATTAATAAAATCATGTGTCAATATACCGCTAGTAGGATCATGATAGAAGATAGATAATATGTTTCCCCCTCAAAAAATTGAGCAAACTATATGTATAGGAGCTAAATTTTTTGACAAAGTGACAAGGAATTTTTGGCAAATAATGTTTGAGAGTAATATGGACCACTTAAGGATTTTCATTTATAGCAACACTTAGGCTAGAGTGGTCGCATGAAGTGAGTATAGGTATTGGAGACACAATCATGAAAATGACTAAGTATAGAATCAGAATAATAGTATTTTGCAGTACATTTTTGGTCAGTGAAGAGAGCATATGATATATTATGGCTTGCGAACTTAGAAGAAGACATTTTGGGATATGTATGACCTTCATTTAAGTTCACACATGTTTTGGTGTTGATATTAGTAAGATACAATGCTGTGAAGGTATGTGAAGACAAAGAAATAGTGAAACAGGGTATGTAAACAGTCACAATGATTGAGGGAAGGCTAGATGGTATGGTAATGTGCTAAGTCAAATGAAAGTTGTATATTGCTAACACTTTGGTAATACAAGATTATCGACTCTACATTTATCATTTGTATAATTAATATTTATGTTTTGTATTGTATTTGAGAGTCAACTGGATGGCACAATTGATATAAGTATAGAGTGTTTTGTGGAAGCAATAAATGTGAAGATATGTGATAGAAATGGATGAAAATTTGGGATATTAGTAAAGGAATATAGTAGATACAAGATCTGTGATTGACAGAGCTATAACTGGAACTATCAAATCATAGAAGATGCTTGTATTGTTCACTACTTGAAGAACACTTTTGTGACAAAGTTTTGATTGTAAGAGTTGTAAGCTCACCACACCTTTAACAGGGATTTTGTATAACCCTAACAGGGTTTTGTTTTCCTCTAACAAGGAAATATACTATATAAGACTCATCTCATAACAGGGCTAGATCTCCTAACATGGATTCAATATTTTAGCGCATAATTATGGGTACTGTAACGCCCCGTCAGGGAACCCTTTCCTAGTGGTATTTTCTGTATGGACTTGATTATCCATTTGGGGTCTAATGTTATCTCCTCAGCATGGTGGGGTAGACCTTTGTGGTTCTACACGGACGGGTGGTAGTGATTCTTTACCATTTGAGATTCGACGTCCTGGCACCAGTGCTTGATGGTGTTTTTCTAGTTGGATTCCTTATGATGCTTATTCTATGATATTCTTATGCACTTATTCTTTAATTTAAATCTTGTATTAGAGTATCGCATGTGATACCTAATCTGGATAATTGTAATTTAGATGTTAGAATGATTAATACATACCCTGCGACATGTGCAGTGGATGTATGTTTATTAGATTTAATGATTGTTCATGAAATGTAAACAATACGATGTAATGATGGTATTTATTTTATGGATTCATTTGTTGATGTTATTAGTTATGTTATGTTAGTAAGTAATGTTACGTCATGGGACCCATTAGAGTTGTAACCTATATTTTCTATGTGTGTTATGTGAGATAATGGTTATTGCTTTATGTGGTTGTTTATCTTAAATGTTAACTTTAGAAAAAAAATTTGTTCACCAAACTTTGTATCATGTTTTAGGTTAGTTTCTTTTGGGTTCCCTGACGGGGCGTTACATTTGGTATCAGAGCCAGGTTTCTACACTGGAAACTCTGGGTATGTACGCTCATTAGGTTTTATGTGTGTAGTTTAAACTTTAAAACAAAACTTAGACATATAACCATTCTGTGTTTAGACTATTACTTTATGATCATCTTGTTTTGGTTTATGTTTGGTATATGTTCGTGAGTGTTTGCTGGTTTCTTCATGTTGCAGGAATTATGCCTGAAACTAGAGCAGCCAGAGGCAGAGGTAGAGGTAGGTCAGGTGGATGTGGTAGGGGAAGGCAACCAAGCCCCTCCACCAGTGTTGAGCAAGTAAGTAACCGCCAGCAGTCGAGAGATGAGCAGGGTGGTGAACATCAGGGAGAATCTGATGGGCAGGATACTAGGCAGCTCCTTCGAGCAATCCTTGCTCGTCTTGGTCCTGATCAGGATAGAGCAGATCAGGAGGGTTCGCATCATTCCCATAGGAATGAAGGAGAGAGGAACAGGGAAAGATCCAGGAGTCCTCTTAAGAGGAAATTTACTGTAGATCCTTCAGTGGTTGCAGCAAACCATATGAGGGACCTTATGAGGGGAAAACCTATTCCCTTTGATGGGAAGGGTACAGGTCTTGAGGCAGAGACATGGTTAATAGCATTGGAACAAAGTTTCGCCATGCACCCATTCAGCAGCAACACCAGAGCTAGATATGCTGTGACTCAACTCACAGATTTTGCAGCAGTATGGTGGAAATTTGAGGAAGAGAAGCTAGGTGTTGGGATGGACACAGTTACTTGGGAATTGTTCTTGGAGAATTTTCGAGAACGTTTCTTATCAGATCAGTGGAGGAAACAGAGGGCCGATGAGTTCCATAATCTGAAGCAGCTAACTATGACTGTGAGTGAATATGAGTGTAAGTTCTTTGAACTTAAGCAGTACGCCGGATTTGGGCAGGACACAGCTCTATTGGTGCAGCATTTTATTAGGGGGCTGAATGCCCGCATTATTGGAAAGGTCTTGCTCTTTGAGCCTAAGACTCTCAGAGAAGCAGTTGTGAAGGCTACACTCACTGAGGCTAATATAGCCTCAGGCTATGATCGGCATCCAGGTGGTTCTTCTGGTTCAGGGTTCAGAGGGAACCAGTCCCAAGGTATCAAAAATTTCAAGAAGTCATCGAACTTCTATAAGGGTAACCAGAACCATCAACAGGCTAAAACCCTTCCACCTCCTTCTCAGAGTAGTGGTTCTCATTCCAGGAACTTCTGGAATGGCAAGCAATCTAAGCGCAATCAAACTGCTCAACCAGCTCAGAGTGTACAACAGAGTGCCAGCAAAGGCAGCTTTCAGCAATCCAACGCACCATCCGGAGGAAAGAGTAATTTCAGAAACACAGGATGTTTCACTTGTGGACAATTTGGGCATATAGAAATGAATTGCCCACAGCGTCCCCCATAGTACTCTTCTCAGAGGCCAGCAGCATCTGAACCCACAGTTGGCGACGCAGGGCGTACACATAGAGTGTTCGCTGCATTGGATCAGCGGCAGGCAGATCATCAGGGTATGGTAGTTGAGACTACAGGTACTATTCGAGGCATACCCATTTCTGTTTTATATGATTCTGGTGCTACTAACTCTTTTATATCTCCACTTTTAGTTGAGCGTTGTGGGTTGGTGGCTGCAAAGCAAGATAGTAGTTGGCAAGTGGAATTAGCCTCAGGGGCTAGGATTGTGACAGGATCTTTGGTCCCTAGGTGTGAACTGAATTTGGGTAAATTCTCTACCACTGTAGATCTACGTGTGATTCCTTTGGGATCATATGGGGTCATGCTAGGTATGGATTGGTTAGAAGCTCATGGAGCTAGCATCGACTGTAGGAAGAAGACCATCATGTGCAAGGATGATGAGGGTATAGAGTGTCAGATAGTGGGTATTCCACGACCTATTTCTCTCCGATTGATTTCTGCTATGCAACTAAAACGTTGTATGCGAAAGGGTTGCTAGATGTTTGTGGTGACTCTGAATGAGATTGATGAAGAGGAAAGTGAAGACAGGACCCTAGATCATCCAGTATTGCAGGAATTTCTTGATGTCTTTCCGACAGAGATTCCAGGTATGCCACCTAAGCGTGACATTGATTTTCAGATCACACTTGTTCCAGGGGCTGAGCCTATCTCTAGAGCTCCATACAGGATGACTACTCATGAGTTGAGTGAGCTCAAGCTTCAGTTGGAATAATTGTTGGCAAAGGGGAGCATTAGACCTAGTGTTTCTCCATGGGGAGCACCAGTCCTCTTCGTTAAGAAGAAGGATGGATCTTTATGCTTGTGTATTGACTACAGACAGTTGAACAAGGTAACGATCAAAAATAGATATCCATTGCCATGCATTGATGATTTATTTGATCAGATCAAGGGAGCTAAGTTGTTCTCTAAAATTGATCTAAAGTCAGGGTATCATCAGCTACGGATTCATGATGCAGATATTCATAAGACTGCATTCCGTACAAGATATGGGCATTATGAGTTCACAGTGGTACCTTTTGGTTTGACGAATGCTCCATCGGTGTTTATGTGCTTAATGAATGGAGTGTTTCGAGAATATTTGGATCGGTTTGTATTGGTCTTCTTGGATGATATATTGATATACTCTAGATCCATAGAAGAACATGAGGAACATCTTAGGCAGGTTTTGCAGTGTTTGAGGGGGAATCAACTTTATGCTAATGCAAAGAAGTGTGATTTCTTTCAGACAGAGATTCAGTATCTTGGTCATATGATTTCAGGAGAAGGTATCTCGGTAGATCCTTCGAAGATTCAGGCAATTTTGGAGTGGCCAGCACCCACTAATGTGTCTGAAGTCCGTAGTTTCATGGGTTTGGCCGGATATTACCGCAGATTTGTCAAGGACTTCTCTAGGGTTGCACATCCTATCACCTCATTGCAGAGGAAAGGGAAGAAGTTCATTTGGACGGTAAAGTGTGAGGAAGCTTTCCAGAAGCTTAAGGAGTGTTTGACCAGTGCTCCTATTTTAGCAGTGCCAGATCCAGCCAGAGATTTTGTTGTATGCACTGATGCGTCTTTAGAGGGTATTGGAGCAGTCCTCATGTAGGAAGGATGGGTGATTGCATATGAGTCTCGCAAACTCAAGGATCATGAGCTTAATTATCCTACACACGATCTTGAGTTAGCAGCGGTTGTCCATGCTTTAGTTAGATGGAGACACTTCTTATTGGGGCACCATTTTGAGCTTCATAGTGATCACCGTAGTCTCCAATATATATTTACCCAACCTAATCTGAATGCTAGACAGAGAAGGTGGATGGAATTCCTTTGCGAGTATGATTTTGAGATCAAATACATCCAGGGTAAAGAAAACGTGGTAGCAGATGCTTTGAGTTGCAAGAAGAAGGTTGTTTTAGCTATGACTCTTAGTGTGGATTTGAGGAGCAGGATTCTTCAGTCACTTCCTAGAGATACTTTGTATCAGGAAGTGAGTTCAGTGATTGAGTCAGGGAGACCTCTGGAGGGTAGGTTCTCAGGTTTTGTCTTGGAGTCTGATGGAATTATGCGACACAAGGGCCAGATTTATGTACCCTCATTGGATGATTTACGTTCATTGGTTTTATCAGAGGCTCATCGTGCACCTTATTCAGCACATCCAGGTGTTAAGAAGATGCACGCAAACTTACGACAACTTTATTATTGGCTTGGCATGAAACGTGACATTGCGGATTTTGTGGCTAGGTGTTTAGAGTGTCAGAGGGTCAAGGCGGATCATCAGCATCCAGCGGGGCTTTTGCAGCCTAATCTCATTCCATCTTGGAAGTGGGACATTATTTCTATGGACTTCATTGTTGGATTGCCTATGACTCCTCGCAGACATGATGCTATCATGGTGACCATTGATCGGTTGACTAAGGTGGCACACTTTTCTCCCATGAGATCTTCTTATACTGCATCTTCTGTGGCCAGGGTCTTCATGCAGGATATAGTGAGACTTCACGGAGTTCCACGTAAGATTATCTCTGATCGAGATCCTATTTTTACATCTGCATTTTGGACTTCACTGCAGCATGATCTTGGTGCTCAGTTGAATTTCAGTTCAGCATATCACCCTGAGACCGATGGTCAGACAGAACGGGTTAATCAGGTGCTGGAGGACATGTTGAGGATGTATGTCATGGACAGACAGACTCACTGGGAGGATTATCTATATCTAGTGGAGTTTGCTTATAATAATGGGTATCATAGTTCCATTGGCATGTCACCCTTTCATGCATTATATGGACGACCTTGTTGTACACCATTGAGCTGGGACAGACTGGAGGACCGTATTCTTATTGGTCCAGATATGCTTCGTGACATGGAGCAGCAGGTGATTCGTATCCGTGAACATGTGGCTACTGCACAGGACAGGCAGAAGAAGTATGCAGACGCCCACCGGATTGATAGGCAGTTTGTAGTTGGGGATAGAGTTTTCTTGAGAGTGCGTCCGCGGAAGAGTCCGATCCGTTATGGAAAGGGTTCAAAGTTGGCACCTCATTTTGTTGGTCCTTTTGAGATCCTAGAGAGGATAGGTCCAGTTGCATACCGTCTTGCTTTGCCACCCAGCTTATCGCGCATTCATGATGTATTCCATGTTTCAGTACTTAGACGATATATTCCTGATGTTACACATGTACTTGATTGGAATGCTTTACAGGTGGAGGACGGGCAGCTGGCATTGGAGCCCATACGTATCCTACAGCGTCGAGATTTGATCCTCAGGGGTCGAACCGTCGACCAGGTAAGGGTCCAATGGGATCCAAATGATGAGACGGCAGCTACTTGGGAGGATGCAGCTAGATTCTGAGAATCTTATCCCTACTTGTTTACAGGCTTCCAAGAGTAAGCCTAATACAAGGGGGGGTGGATGTAGTACCTCCATATTTTTGCTTTCAGTTTTATCAGTGCCGTACTCTTTTAGGACACTTTGCATGTGTGCATTTATGGATATTGTTTCAGTGATTATGGATTTATCTGGATTATATTCATGCTATGATGATATGTGACTTCATATTTAGATGGTTATGTTATTATGATGTGATGTTTCAGGTTTCAGTTGGTTTATGATATACTTACCCCATACTAGCATGTGTATGGTGTTCATATGTATGTATCTGTATTATGTGACTTTATGGTAGAGGGCGGAGGCGTAGTTACTCGCTTTGTCAAGATCCACACGACTGACCGTACCTTATCATTGCTTGTTATATGTTGTATGTACATGCTTTGTTTAGTGATGACAGGTTTGCAGGTACGGGGCATCATCTTCCTTGAATTGGCAGGAGTGAGCGTGCCCACATACATTCATCTCATGGTAAAGAGGGGAGATAGTATTCAGACCCAAAACCCAATCCTTAGCCTATCTATCCTAATTAATGGATAAAGTGTCGTTTGACTACCTTGCCCGAGTTTGGTCAGGTTGACCTAATTCGTGGAACCCGTCTTGTGAGATTGTATGATGCATGAATGTTGCTGAATTATTGCTTTGATTTGATTATTTTGCTATGGTTATTTTAATTAATTATATAGTGGAAAGTAATGATTAAAGTATTTCTTATGTTTTTGAATAATTATTAATTAATTAAAAGTCAAATATGAGAATATTTGAATTTAATTAATTAAATGTGCTAAATTTTGATTTAATAGGTTTTATTAAATTGTTGAAGAAATAGTGCATATTTTAATTCTGTTATAAATTATTAAATAATTTAAATGTGAAATTTTATTTTTTTGCATGTTCTTTATTTATTTATGTGAAATTAGATTCCATAAGATAACTTGTAAATAGAGTTCCATGTGAGATGTGCATGAATAATATATTTTATAAATTAATATTGATATTTTCCCTCAACTCAAGAAGAGGAGTTTGGATAGGAGTTGTTTAGTGACTCATTAGGGTTTTGCATGATAAGTGGGTTTGTTTTTCTATTTGGGGAAAAAAAATTTGCATTCATTTTGGGAGAACCAGGTTTTGTGAAAATTTTCAATTTTGGAAGAGGGAGCATTGGAGAAATATTTTGTGCTTTCTTGTGTTCTTGAGAATTGGGTGTGAGGATTTTTCTGGGTGAAATGTGTGTGCATCTGGTATTGGAATTCTACATGCTGTGATTCAGAGTTGCAGGATTGAGCTCTACACATTCAGATTTGGGGGATTTGGCATTCTACAGTCAATTCCATCTCAGTTTCTTGCATTGGATTGAGGTAGGAGATTGATTTAATTTTTCTGAAATTTTACTTATTAAATCTTCATTATATAGTTTTGATTGTTTTGATTTGAAGAATGCAAATCTGTTTTCATTTATAATTCATTCTGGGTATTAGTAAAACCCTTTGTTTGTTGTTATTTAATTTTTATTGTGACTTGGCATAGAAATGTTATGCTGCTGAAATTTTTGAGAAAAATTCATCCTAGGGCTTTTAGAAAATAAAAATTTAAATATCTATAGTAGGTTCTATAGTATGAGTGATTTAATTAAATGGGTTGTCTTTGAAAAATCGTTTTTAGTCAAAAAAATGCATTCTGTGTAAAAACCCTTGTTCTGTAAAAAAAATACAGTAAAATAAAATTTTCTGTAAAAGACAAAAAAAAATAGATGCTTTTATTGTTTCATTGGTTGAAAATTGAAATTGTATGAAAAGTCTATTTGTTGAGATTTATTAAAAAAAAAATAAGTCCTCATGTTTCCTATTCTGGAAAAAAAAAAATGACAGTCTACCATTTCCGTTTTCGGAAATACCAGACCTGTCAAATCAAATATCATTATCTTTTATTAAATATAATATAAAATTATTATTTAATTGATTGAGATGCAACGTTTAAAAAAAATATAACTTGCATATATTATGTTGATGTATTGTGTTTGATTTTTTTTTTTTTTTAAATTTTGTTAAAAAAAAATTGAAAAGTGCAAAGGCACTTTTTCCTGCGCAGGCAGGGTACCTGCGCTGGCAGGTACGCTGCGCTGGCAGTGGCCTGCGCACGTAGGTACACCGCACGCGCAGTACCTGCAAGCGCAGGTACACTGCGCGGCAGTGGGCTGCGGTTATGGGGTGCGGGCTCGGGCCCCCCCAAATTAATATTTTTATTTTGTTTTAATTTTTATTTAAATTCGGATGATATGTTATCATACTAAATTGTATAGGTTAATTTAATATATTATTTGATTATATATATATATATATATATATATTTGGTTGAATGATTAAATTTTAGTTTTAATATTTATATGTATATATTGGTGTAAATGGATTTATGGTGACTATAAATTTATTAATAATTTAATTTTATTAATTTGATCCATTCAAATTTTAATAAAATTTTATTATTATGTTTGTTTAAGTTTAATAATAGAATCTCATTTAATATTATTAATTCTTGTTAATGGTGTTTTTTTTTTTATTTGTCATAAACACAATCTTGTTAGAGGATTTTTGTCAAGGGTAATTGCATTATGTAGATTTTTTGAATTTGTCTTTTTAATCATTCGAACTTAGGAATGTCAAAATAGAAGAACAAGACTCTAACCTTGCAAGCTATCTATTGCTATTCATAGAACAAAGTTTGATTATTTTTCATCTGAATTGGGCATCTTGGTTGTAATGGATTAATTGACATTTCATAGGTTATTTGAATTACTTGTGGTAACAGTAAACATGATTATTGTGAAAACTCTCTAGTAGATATTTTTCTTGAATTCATTTGTAATGATTATGAAACATATTGAGTTATGGTTTACTTTAGTTCAAATTGATGTGATTGTATATTCTTCGTGTCTTCTTTGACAATAAGGGATTATCGGGTTTTAGGTAACCTAGGAGAATACAGAGGCCAGGGTATGTGCTAGGCAGTAGTGTTTTTCAGTTATGTATGGTGTGTGTGCACTCTGTCTGATTATCATTTCTGTTTGACCATTGGGCTCATGTTATATTATTTTCTATTTGTGGTATCTCTGTGACTATATCTAGTTCTTTTATGTGAATTTGGATATGAGGTTATGAGTTGTATACCTGATTTAGTTTAGGAGAGATCTATGAGCTTAGGATAGTTTACCTAGGGTAGTTTACCTAGGTATGTGTTAGGAGGTGGCTTGCAATAAGCGCCGAGGCCCACAAGTGGCTGTCGTTGACCACTTATTGTAAGTTATTGTAAACAAGTGATAACCTAATTATATTAAGGGAAACAAATGAACCTAATAAGATAGTTTTCCTCTCCCATGCTTGAGTGCTAGTATAGACTGAGATGAGGATGAGATGATGCTTGCCGCCTATTGGGGTGTGTGTTCTGGCATAGTTAATGACTTTGTCATTATGAGAAGTTGTTGATTCCGTGTATGGTCACTTGAGTTCTGGAATCCAGAGTGATTACCAGGATGAGACTCAAGGGTTAGACGTACATGATGACACCTACCTACACATAGTCTAGTTATCCTACAAGGTCGGTTGCCTCTGGATTAGCGAGTCATACTTTTCACTACTTTTGTTGACCTTGAGTTAGTACGCTATCAGGAACCCTTTCCTAGTGGTATTTTCTGTATGGACTTGATTATCCATTTGGGGTCTGATGTTATCTCCTCAGCACGGTGGGGTAGACCTTTGTGGTTCTACACGGACGGGTGGTAGTGATTCTTTACCATTTGAGATTCGACGTCCTGGCACCAGTGCTTGATGGTGTTTTTCCAGTTGGATTCCTTATGATGCTTATTCTATGATATTCTTATGCACTTATTCTTTAATGTAAATCTTGTATTAGAGTATCGCATGTGATACCTAATCTGGATAATTGTAATTTAGATGTTAGAATGATTAATACATACCCTGCGACATGTGCAGTGGATGTATGTTTATTAGATTTAATGATTGTTCATGAAATGTAAACAATACGATGTAATGATGGTATTTATTTTATGGATTCATTTGTTGATGTTATTAGTTATGTTATGTTAGTAAGTAATGTTACGTCATGGGACCCATTAGAGTTGTAACCTGTATTTTCTATGTGTGTTATGTGAGATAATGGTTATTGCTTTATGTGGTTGTTTATCTTAAATGTTAACTTTAGAAAAAAAAATTTGTTCACCAAACTTTGTATCATGTTTTAGGTTAGTTTCTTTTGGGTTCCCTGACGGGGCGTTACAGGTACCATCCCCACCGAGGGTTTCCCTTGGCCAAGGTTTACTCAAAATAAAATGGTGTTATGAGTTATGTGTTATGTGTTTATGTTCTTTTCATTTCAGCATTGATATGGTTTATTAACAATTGGTTGAAGTTTAATTCAAAGTGTTGTAATATTGATTCAACCCCCCTCTCAGTATTACTTAATCCTAACAATTGGTATCAGAGCTATTGGCCCTTGGAGAGAAATCTTGATAGCTTAAGGGAGATCAGAATGGATTCAGAAGGTTTGTAAGAGAGCTTTGAAGCAACACTTGATACCCTGGATAAAGAAAAGGCTGAAAATGGCAAATTGAAATTTAAATTGAGAAGAGTAGAAGGTTTCATCAAGAAACTAAAGGAACAACTTGAAATTTCAAAAATTCAGAGGCAAGACCTTATGGATAACATCAAAGAGGATTCAAACAATGATACATCAAACCAAGTAAAGAAGCTAGAGCAAGAAAAGGAGAAAATTAATCTTCTAATGATTAAATAAATTCAACATGAAAAGGATGCAAGAGACAAAGTTGAAGAGACACTAAAAGAAGAAAATGTGCAGATAGGACAAATGAAGACTAAAGTTGATCACTACAAGGATAAATGTCAAGAATTGGAGAAGTACAATCATATCATAAAAGGTGAACTCACTCAATCCAAATTGCACATTGAGAAGCTACACATGAGAACTGATAAAATTGATGAACAAAGAGAGAGACAAAAACCTAAAGGAGACATGACTAGAATCGGATACAATAAAGGAGAATGTTCTAAGACTAATGAAGAATCTCATGAAGTGAAGAATAAAGACAAACCTACTTTTGAAGAACCTATAGATCAAATCAGACCTTTCAAAGGTAGATGATTTGGATGCAACAAAGTTGGACACATGAAGAGAGATTACAGAAGTAAAAGCCCTTTCAAACCCTTTATCAGTTATTGTTATAACTATTATGCATATGGACGTAAGAAATCAAAATGTAGAGAACCTTATCAGTCAAGGATCAAACAAGATTACATCAGAGAGGAGTCAGCAGCCAAGATCACATGCTACAAGTGCAATAACCTTGGGCATACTGCAAGGTATTGTAAGCTACAAGTTAATAAAAATAGAAGACCACCTACATGTTTCAAATGTAACAACTTAGGACACATAGAAAATTTTTATAGGTATAATGGAACAAACAATAGAAGAGGACTACCAACTGTGGTTATGAAGAAGAATATTGGTGAGAGTGCTAAAAGTCTTAATGAGTACATGAGTGTGTTTAAGAATCATTTCAAGAAACCAAAAAATGAAGATGATGATAGGATATGGAAGATAAAATATTTCAATAAGGCATTGGTTCAAGGAGAGAAAGTAGATACTATTGTGTCTTCGCATTATGATTAGATTTCTACATTGACCTAGAAGGTCGCATGGCCTTAGGGGAGAATTGGATGCAGATAACAGAATATATCCAACCCCTGATTATGTGGAATAAGCTCATGTGAGCTTAGATATGGTGTGTAGAGACACTATGGAGTCTATGTTTTTTATTGCAACACTTGGAGATTCATATCCTATGATCACAAAATTATGTTTGATTGGACAATGTGCGAAGTTGAGCTACCTATGATTAATGCATTCACTCACCTTGCAATAGATAAAACACCCTGAAACATATCATTTAAGCACTGTTTGATTAGTAGAGACCAAGGAGAACAGAGTTAGGAAGCACTATAGCCATCTAGCAAATACATCGCATGATTGTTTGAAGCAAAATATCCAGATTTTAGTGTATTAAAGGTATTTAGAGTATATACTCTTTCAAGAAGCTATGGATGCACCTATAATATTTGATGTTGTTGATAGACCGAGGTGTAAATTTAAGAGGCACCCATTTAAGTCTTGTGAGGATGATTTAGAAGGATCATTTTTGCAAACCCCTTACGATGTGTTACATGTTGAAGATATTAGGTCTTATATTCACTACAACTATGAGACTATTGGGGATATAGAGATCTATAGGGAGATAGATGAAATGATAGAGTCTGATGGAAAGATGAAAGAAGAGTTCAAACATTTGGAAGATCAATCTATTATCAAGTTAACCCTCCTGAATGAGTTCTATGAAATTGAATGGCTCAAGATCATTCTAAGAAGAATCCATGATTAGTTCATTTGGATTGGAGAGCATCTTGTTAAGATATGTAGCTAGTTGATTCATGAGATAACAAGATTGGATAATACTGGAGCCCTCCCAATAGTAGATAAAAACATTAGGAAACAAGTAGAAAACCTAACACATTCTAAGTGGGATAAGAGAGCGATGACTGTGAATGACATCTTTTAGCAAGATGTGAGATTGGTAGCAATGCTACTAGGTTACAAGTTATTCTATGATAGTAGACCTAATTCTGTGTCAACAGGAGTAATTATGATGGCCTACAGAACAGTGAAGGAAAACACAAAATATAACCTATGTGAGATCTTAGCACAATAATTCTTGGAGAATGTGAAAATTATCAAGGACAAATCAAAGGCATTTAGGTTTGGTTCACTTTTGGTCCACATGTACATCCACATTGATCACAACTTTCTTGGAATGCACCCTAGGGCATGGAAGGACAGTCTACCTACTAGTATACAAATCTCATAAAGCTATCGAAGACAAGATAAAAATTGGGTAGATGGTGGACTATTTGAAATGACTAAAATTCTTCAAAGGCAAATGAAGGAGAGGTATAGGATACCTGAGGAGATAGTTGAGAAATTCAAAGACACAATCTGTTTCATGGTTGAAACTGACTGTGTATGCTTTGAGGTAGTTGAACCAAGAAAGAAATGGTGCTATCCTATGGGGTATGAGGTTAGTTCTAAGGTTCTCACAATACAAGTTGAGCATGTACTAGAAGCTGAGATAGACACATCTGAAGAAAGATGGGAAGCTTACTTGGAAAAGTCAACAAAAGTTAGAGAGGAATAGGACAAGGGAACAAGGAAAAGAAAGATTGAGAAAATAGGTGATGACATTATTGTGAAGGCAGAAATTACAAAGGAGTAGCTGAGAGAAGTAAGGACAAAGATGATAGAAGGATCCTCTAGCTTGGCAATTGAGGCACCTACTCCTTCTGAAGTTGAAAAGACAGTAAGTCCTACTCCTAATATAATTGATTTATCAATTACACATGAGAAGATTGCACAAGAGGTTGCACCTATGAGCACACCTAGGAGATCTACAAGATCTAATAAACCAAGCAGCCCTAAGAAACAAAAGGTGGAAGTAGAAATAAAGAAGAAAGAGGATGAGGTAACTGAGAAGAAAGAGGAAAAAGAAGTACATAAGAGGCCACAAGATCTGTGGAAGCCAGATATCTAGATGTTACAAAAGAGAGTAATAAGAGATGGAAATCTAAATACAGTAAATAGATACTATGAAAGGTATCATTCTAACAATCAAGCATTAATTGAGGACACAGTAATTCAGTACTTGTTAGTTTACAAGAAGAATTTTCCATAAATAGAAGGGCAGTATTCCTAAGGACTTGTATATAAAGTTGGAAATAAGAAAACATGTAGTACCCCACCCCTAGTCTAATTTTATAAATGTTATGACTATTTTAGGATGAAAGATTATATGTTAGGAAATCATTGATATTGACCCCATACTTGCATGTGTATGGTTGATGTGTTCGTTTTATATTTTTGTTTGACATGCCTGATGTGGTTGAGGGATGGAGTCATAGTTACTTACTTGCAAGATCCACACGATCGACTAATCCCCGCCATTGTCTGTTATATATTTATATATGTATGTACATGCGGGTGTTGTATGTAGGTTTGCAGGTACCGGGCATCGACTTCCCTAAATTGTCAGGATGAGCGTGCCCTATCGCAATATCTCAAATGGTAAGAGAGGGGAGATAACACAAGTCCAAATCCTAACCTAAGCCATATTATTGTCCTAAAATAGTGGACAAGATTCTGTTATTCATACCCTTCTTAAACTCATCCAGTTGATGTGAGTTTATAACCATGTCCTTGTGTTTGAATGTGGGTCTTTAGGTTCTTGTGATGCTTTTGATTTTGGTGTTTGACGTGTTTTCTATAATTAGATTATTTAATTTGATTAAATAGTGCAATTTTAATAAATTGGATCTTTGCTATTTTTAGCCATGAGAGATTATTTATTTATTTATATAAAAATTAAATTAAATACAATTGTTGAGTGTGGTTGAAATATTTAATTAATAAGAATTAATTAAATACCTTCACCTTAGAATTATTTAATTGTAAATTTAACGTATGCTCAATTGTAATGTATTTATTAATTTGAGTATTAATTGAGAATGTGGAAATTATTTTAGAATTAAATATTTTATTTTAATTGAATGCATTAAAGTTGCACAATTGAAATTGAGTAAATTTTATTAAAGGTATTAGTTAATTTTGGTTAAAGTGTTCTCAACAAAAGCATAGTGAAAATAGACTTGAGTTCAACTAAAATTGAACTACAAATCAAGTTCTAAATTCATACAAGCTTTTTAGAGAGTGGAGTTCCAAACCCCAGCATGTGGAATGAGAATTCCTACATGTAAGAGATTTGGCCATAATTTTGACAGATAGGTTTTTGAGAGATTTTTGGCAAGGATTGGATTTTGAGGACACAGGTGGAGGAACTTTTAGCAGGCAGAATAAATGATTTTTGTGGAGAATTTGATTTTGGAAAGCTTGAAGGTTTTCGGTTTTATCTTCAAATTTGGTCTTCGTTCAAATTTTTCCTTCAGTTTTGAGGTAGGGTTTGATTTTTCTTATGAGTATGTTATTTTGTGAATTTTAGAAAGATTGTCTTCTTCGTGTCTGGTTGTGTGCATGTCTGGATCTTTGCCTATGTATTTCTCTCTTTCTTTCTATTCTGGAGTTGGAATTTATGGAAATCTTAGTTGCATGCTTTTAGTTGCATGCTTAGGTTAAGTTCTCCTGGGTTCCCTGGCGGGGCATTGCACTATGGAAATCCTTATTGCATGCATTCAATTATGTTGAATTTTATAATAAATTTCATTAGAGTTTGAACTTGTGTAAATCTAGCTAAATTGTGGTAATTGGGTTTTCTTTGTTAATTGACTATTATCCTAGTTTTTCATTAAAGGAATCAATTGAGAATATATATGTGTGATTTTTTTTTTTAAAGAAGGATTTTTGTTATTTGAATTTATTATAGTATTATTTATTAATTTAAAAATTAATTTTATTTTTTTATTAAAAAAAAAATTATTATTTATTAATTTTCGAATTTAAAAATTAATTTTAAATTAATTTTTTTAAAAAAATTAATTATTAAATTTTGGATTTATAATTGTTATAAAAAAAATAATTAATAAATAAATATAAATTAATTTTTTTTTTACATGCAGATTTTGATATTAATGTTTCTATTTGTTTTTAGAAAAAATATAATATTATTTTATTATTAAATGCATGGTGTTTTGATATGCATGGAGATTTTAGTTAAATACTTATTTAAAAAGTATGTACATGCATGAGATTTTATTTAAAATAGATAGTTATGTGTGAGACATTTATATGAATGCTTTTGTAGTCAAATGGACTTTAGTCAACAAGATGATTGTTTTAGTCAACTGAAATTTATAATTATATATGTTTATTTGCATGGTTATTGTATGCACCCTAAAATGGTCGCCTAGACTTTGGGCCCCCATTCAGCAATTTATCAAATTCCTGAATCAATATTTTCAAATATCAGCATTATATCATTTCCTTGATCAAATCCTATGTTATCATTTATTCGATTATTCCTTGGGCTAACCATCTTATCCTAAGTTTTTATTTATTAAAATGAATATTAACTCCCCTTTTAATAAATAAAAAAGCCCCCACTTTTCATTTTATCCTAAGTTGCACAAATAAAATATTATTCTTATTTTTCAAAAGAAGAAGAGCACTTTTTGTCTTATATGGACACAAAAGTCAACTCTTATTTTCTCATTGGAGGATATTTGTGCACATGGATTGCTCCTCTTTGATGCTCCACCATCGATTAAATCTTTTGCCTCTTAATCTCTATGGTCCATTCCTCATCATTTCCTATAAAAGAAGAACTCTCTTCCTCATTTGCATATCAATCTTTTATGCTAATGTTATGTTGCAGATTTTCTAGGTCACTTTGGAGCTTTTGAAGATTTGGAGCATTCTTGTCTTTTGCATCTACATGCTATCATAGTTTCATTACTTGCATTGTCATGGCATTCAAAGCTTCATATTAGCTTAATTTCCTTTACGCTTTAGATTACTTCATCTAGCTTAACTAGGAGGCTTTGTAATACTTGTTCTTTCATTTCCATAGCATAGCTTGCATATTTCTTTTCATAGCTTAGCTTTCATTTTTATTCATAGTATAGCATTGCATTGCATCCTCATTTTGATTCTTGGGGATATTGACATTCTTTCCCTTGTCTTCATTTGAATCTCTCATTGTGTGGTTGACTAGCAAGGTCATTAGCTTAATAGCTCTAGCTGAGAGCAAACTTCAAATAATCTTGCAACTCCATGCATAGAGAGCTCTAGGTCACTTTCTCAAGGTTTCCTATTCATGGATTCCCTTGGAAGTAATGACTTAGAGAAGTGCACTACTTGAGTGTGTACATTTTTGGCACCCACCGTGGGGCAGAGCTTTATGGTTTTGTCCTTCATTTCATGCATTTTCAAAAAAAATTCATCATAGTTTAGCGTCATTTTTGGCTCTCTATTTTTCTGTCTTAGAGTGTCGTACAATAGTTTTCCAGTGTCGTGTGACAGTTTCTTGTTTATCAGGGTGACACTTTACTAGTTAAAAGTGTCGCACTGTTTGACAGATAATATCACACTGCTTAGTATAAACTATCGCTTGCAGGTCAGCGAATTGTCGCACAAAGATAAACTGTCACCCCCGTATACAGAGAAGTGTCACATGACATTTTTGGTGACTGTACTATCACCTGTACCTGACAGTGAGTTGTTTCTTGGTTCTTCCTTGCAAGTTTTGGGTTTTCTATTTTTCTTTTAAAATTTCAACATTTTCAGAATCCACTCTAGAAAATTGGCACCCATTTTTAAAAAAATTTCACATACGGTATCAAAAATTTAAGTGTGATATATCATTGGAAAGCTCTTTTTGAGCCTAATCCAACCATGTTGGTTTCATTTTCAAATTTTTCCATTTGATCAGCTATTTTACTTGCAGATTATCTAATTTTTGATGTGCTAACCATTGTGGGACTAACAAGTTGTGCTTGTAGGTACCTTCCTTGCTTGAAAAATTTTCTAAAAAGATTGCATGTCAAAGCTTCAAAGGCAAAAGGGCTACTAATTATGTTTTGCAAGGCTGCCCAACACCTAAAAATAGCCAATTGCTTGTTTATTTACTTTTCTTTTAAGTGCGGCATATACTAGTTTCATTTATTAGGCACTTAAGATCTTGTTGTAGGAATTATTGGGTGGTAGGAGAAGTATGCTCTTCACCCTTGTGGTGAACCAAAAAATCTTGACCCATCTTTGGATTTTGAAAGCAAGAGGGTAATTGAACATTTTCTTGGTGTGTTTGGGAGAAAACTTTGAGATAGGGGAGTATGCTCTTCACCCTTGTGGTGAAACAAAAACCTTAAACCTCATAAGTTGATCCACTTTTTGTTTAGATATTTAGAATCCTTTAGCGGGCCTGCACTTGAGCAATCAAGAGGAATGACCCAAGTGGGGACAAGCCTTTTGCCAGCTATTCTGACCCACTATAATCTCAAGGCTATCGAGGACACAAAACCTTGGTAGATGTAGTACTTGTCTTCACTTAATGTGAGTACTTGTGGGATTGTGACCATGAGGAAAGTGTTGAGCAAGAATGCTTAAGGTACTCTTGAGGCTGTGAGGTCCCAATCCTTATTGAGGAGCAAGAGGGGTAGTACGAATGGAAGCCCTTATTAAGAACCATAGATACAGGCCACCCTATTTTTTTGCTTAGCTTCTTGGTGCAAGGATTGATCCAAGTGGAATAACCTGGATCACCCCAAGATTACTCACCATCTATGTTCCTTTAGTTGTGTCATTGGCACTTCCACGACAAAGCCAACATCTATTGTGGGTAACCACTTTGTGTGAGGTGATGGGACATCAAGTGTGGGCCTAGTTGTTAAGTATTGATCCTTTGTCCTTCTAGGCTAGCAGTGCTTGAACTGTTCTCATTGTTATGTACCCATGCAAACGTTCTTGAACATAAAAACATCACGGTAGTGCTCATAGAAGTTTTCATTTTGATATCACAATTGCTTGTCTTGGCAAGGTTGCTTTTTCCCTTCTGCAAGTGTTCTATGACATGTTTGATCACCTACTATTTGCAAACTTGTCTATTATCTACTATTACTGTATTCTAAACTATGAAATTGAACTTGCCAAACTTACAACATTGACCAAATTGCCTTTAAATTTGAGTTTTTCACGTTCACTGGTCAAGATTCACACTTCTTTCTTGGAAACTATCGCACAAATGTATTTTGTTGTCTCACAATTGTCTACAATCTGAAGCTGATTCTTGCCATTCCTAATCTTCCTTGGTCGGTCCAAGGTTGGATCTTAGGTGTTGTGACAAGTTGTTCAACATCCAAATGAACTCAAATGGTATCAAATTGCACAAGATGGCTCTTGGTCTTCTTTCTTTCACTTCTTCCATGTCTTCCTAGTCTCCCATTTTCATCCTTTCTCTCCTTTCTTCATGATTCTTCTTAAACCCTTCACGTCCTCTTGATTCTTTTCATCTTATTATCTAGTCTACCTTCTTCTATTTCATCTCTTCTATTCATTTCTTCCATGCTTGATTCCTTCTCTTCTACAACCATGAATTTCAACTACCTTGTTATGGAACCTCTCTTGAGAATGGATGATCTCGAACTCATTGCTCAATTCAAAAAAAATTATTCCTCCAATAGTCCTTTTGGATATCTCATGGGTGACAAACTTATAGAAAAAATAAAAGAAAAGATGATTGAATCAGATGCCTTTGCTAGGATCATAGACATGATCATATCACAACCTCCTTCTTCCAAAAATTCTTCATCTTCTAAGTCTTCTCATTCTTCTTCACATTCCATGTCTTATCATGACTCTTCTAGACATCATTCAAATTCCTCATCTTCCAAGTCTTATCATGATTCTTCTAGATATTATTCACATTCCTCATTATCCAAGTCTTCTTCCTCCACTCGGTCTTCACTATCCTCTTCTTCACAATCTCATTCCTCTTCTACTTCTCCCAAGAGTCTTACTCCTCAATATGAGCAAAATAGTAATCCTTGTGATACCTCTCCCACGAAGAGTGACACGCCCACCTTTGATGACTATGATGACTATTATGATGGCTATGATTATGAACCATATAGTCATACATATGAAACTTCTATTCCTAAGAGTCCTCCTCATTGTGTGCTCATGCTTACTGGAAATGGGTCATCACATTGGATAGATCATGATGGTGATCCATATGATTCTGATTTTGAAAGAGACTTTGATGATTTTTGTGAACAATACCTAGATGATGCATCCACTTCTGTTGAGGAATATAAAATGTACTGTGCTAATATGAAACATCACTACTATGAGAATCCTTCCTCTAAGAACTCTTATGCTAAAGATAAAGATTACACTCTCAAGCAAGATCATGTTAATGTTGAACCTTTGTCTTGTGATGGTCCCCTTCCATCCCCTACTTCCTCCAATAACCATACACTTCCTAAAGCTTCTAAGCCTTTCAAATCTTTCACAAATCCTTCATTCGACAAAGATCCTAATGCTTTTCATGTAGTTCCCTACAATTATCCTCAAGGGCTATCTCTTAAAGAGACTCAAGCTAACCTCCACTTGGCTGAAAATACTTTCAATAATCCTAAACTTAAAGAGCCTAAGCCTTTATGTGCTACAATGCCTACTTTAGCTAGTCCTCCACTATATCTTCCAAAGTCTTCCATACAATTCCAACATGCTTCCTTGTCCTTAGAAGTGGCTCCATGTCAAGAGGGCTCTAAAAATGATAAAGAAAATAACATAAAGAAAGATCAATATCAAGATCCCTCCATGTCATCCAATCCTTTTCATGATGTCTCTTATCCATTTCATGGTTCTTTTGATCCTTTGCGCTCTTCCCCATTCATTCCACCATGTCTTGAGTCTTTTCTAAGCAAGATCAAGATACTACTTATGCCATTGGGCTTATTGACAATCAAGATGACCTTACTCCCATTGAGGTTATTGAAAATAGTGTTGTTACTTCCAATGATAAGCCTATTGAAAATCAAGAGAAAGATTATACACTTATGCTATCCAAAGGTCCTTGTCAAGATCAAAGTCTTCCATCTTCTTGTTCTACCACTCCATGTTCACTTCCACTTTCTACTCTTCCTAAGTCTTTGCAAGCTTTGAACAATCCTATCAAAGAAGTTGCTCCTATTCAAGATGTTCATGATCCTATTGCAAATCTTAATGTTCACTCTAAAGATGTCGATGTCCTTGGTTGTCATATAGATGTTGATGAACTTATTGATTATCCTTTTGCATCTTCCACATCCGTCCTTGGAACTCCTCCACCAATACTAAGGGCTTCATATCTTCCTTCCATCTTGGGCCCTTATGTCCCTTCACTTTCCCCTCCTAACTCTCCTAATTCATCATCCATCTTGGGTCCTTATGTCTATCCATCTCCTATCTTTCCCCAAGATCAACATAGATGCATACCCTTGAATCCTTTTCATCCATCCACCCATCTAAACTAGTCATATGCTCCTTCTTCCACAAGTCCCAAGTCTTTTGGAAGTAACTTGAATGTTGAATACAAGAAAAAGAAGCAATACAAGAATCCATCAAAAAAAGAAGATCACCATGTCTACTCTAATCGACATGGAGGCATAAAGTCAAAAGAGATATCTAAGAAGAAAACTACAAGACAAGTATGGGTTCCAAAATCCATCATTGAAGATATTTTCTCTAAATCATCAAAAAGAAATGAAAATCGTAAGGCTATATGGATTCCAAAGTCTCTCTTGAAATATTCTAATATTGAACAAAAAGTGAAGTTGACATTAAAGCTTCCAAAGGCTTCCACCTCATCTTCTTCCAAAAATATTTTTCCATTCCATGTGCCTAAACCACAACCTCTGCTAAACATTCACCATATTCCTTCTTGTATTCCTTCATTTACATTTCCTCCATTCTCTCACAACCCTTTAAGGTGTGTGTTGATGTTGATCTTGCCTTCCTTTCCATCTACCCTTTCACAATCCTTCCATTCATTATCCTTCTACCTTCTATCATTTTTCCTCATTTTCCTATTCCTCCTATCTTCTAACCTCACTCGCTTTACATAAAACCTTATCCTCCATTTTTCTCTTCCATCTTCCTTTCCCTATCAGCATCTTTGAGCATATCATTTTGAATCTTTGGCATATCATGGTTTATCCTTTCAAGGAGCATTATCTAAAAAGCTTGCCTTCTTCCAAAAAAAAATAAGAAAAGAGAAAAAATGAAAAAAATTGAAAATGTGCCTTGGTGGAAACTTGGAAACAAGTGCCTTGGTAGCAAAAGTAAAGAGAAATAAATTCATCTTATGGTGAAAACCACTCCCTTGTGATGCCTTGGATAAGTACTATGATGAAAACCTGGCAATCAGGAATCATGTGTAGTTCTTCTACATATTTCATCCATTTTGTCTTCTCTCTTTGATCTTGACAATGTTGACCTATACATGAACATTTGGCTATGTTGTGAGCTATCTTACGATGATCTTGTTTTCATTCCATTTATGTTTAGCCTTCATATTTATTTTTCCTCCATTCATTCTAGCCTTTTTCTATCCTTTTCCCCTTTGGTCTTGATCTAATAAAAAAGAGTAAAATGTGATGCTATGAGGCCTCTTGACATGTCTACTCCTTTGGACTGCATCATTTCCTTCTTTTGCATTACACTTTTGTGACTTATCCTATGCTGGTCTTTCATTGCTTATCCAAATGTGCTTTGCATGATAATTTTTCCCTAGCTTGGGCACTCTTGAGGAGTTTTCCCTTGAGGATGTCTTCCCTTCATTCTCCTTCATTCTCTTGTATTTCATCTCTTCCACTAGCTCGCTAATCCCTCTTGTTCTTCACCTTGCTAGAAATTAGGACTACACGATGTGATCTTGCTTGGGAGTTTGATGCCCATTTTGTCTGGGGGCATCCTTTGTATATATCTTATTGATCCTGAAAAAATTCCAAAAAAATTCATATATGATGCTAAAAAAATCCTAAAAAGCATATAAAGTCCTGAAAAAATACAAAAAAAAATCAAAAAATACAAAAAATTCAAAAAAATAGAAAAAGTGCCTTGGTGAAAACCTAGAAACAAGCACCTAGGTAGCAAAAATACAAAAAAATTGAAAAAGTCAAAAAATATCCAAGTGGTGAAAACTTGGAAACAGGCGCTACTTGAGACCTTTGCAACCTTGTCTTTTAGCATGCGTCCTTGATAGTTAGCCTTTCTCCATCATGCCTTGACCTTGTTGCCTTGGTTTGGAGTTGATCTTTGTCATTGTCTAGGGGGCATAACTATGTTAGCTTTGGTCTCTAGGATGCATTGGTCTTTAGGACTTCTTGCAAATGGTGTTTTTCAACACCACCTCCAAACTATGTTTTTCAACACTACCCTAGCATCAAGTGTTTCTCAACACTTATCAGATGTTTTACCCGCAGTCTAGCATGATATGGTATTTCGCATTCGCGGATGTGATACTCAAATATTGATTCTATGACCTACACACATGCACTTAAACACTTGACTCGTTGAGACATGTTTGACTTTATTTCCTTGTGTGTTGTCTATGATGATTTCTTTGATGAGTGTTCTCTCCCTATGATAGTTTTCGATGATGCATAGCTAGAAGACTGAGGGCATGAGGACATGTTTTATTACTTTTTCTGCTTGTGGGTATATTTTGTTGGTCCTAATTGTCATTAGCATTTATACTTGATCCACTTAACACCTAGGATCTATAAAGTATTATCCTTGACTGTTTTACGCAAGTGCATACTTATAGTCATCTTGACTTTCCTTGTGTCTCGATGTGAGTATAATCTTGCCATATTAAACCTAGGTAATCTCACTGCATTAGTCATCTTGACCTACATGTCTTTGGTGCCTAGGTGGGATTCCCACATTCTATCTGATATAGATCATATTCATATACCCATAGTCATACTAGTGTGTATTGTATGATCTTTTGATGCTACCAATAACGCTCAATGATAAATATTAGAGTCTAAAAGCGTTGTGACCTTGCAAGTCAACCACTTTCATAGTAGCTTGCATTTCTAAGTTCATATTAGTTTAGTTTTGCATCTTGCATATGGAGAGAGCTCTCCTTCTCATCTTTCATGGACTTGTCAGTCAATTGTGTTCACCTTTCATTTCTCCTCAATCATGTCTTTCGCTCCTTATCTTTTACATCATGTCCTTTTCCTATCATCAAAAGGGGTTAATCTTATCATCTTATATAGCATTTTGACTATTTGACCTAATTTTCAAAACACCTTGGAATTGCATGAAAATTGCACCCCTAGCTAATTTTGACATCCTGGATCCATTTTCAAGATCGAAATTGAAATCCAAAGTCATCTTGATAGTCAAAATTGCATTTCAAATTTTTTGCTTCTTCTACGCAGTTAACTAACCATTTGAGGCCTGATCCTTCGATCTTTGCTGGGGCATCTTCATTTCCTCATCCCCATCTCTTTCAAAATCCTAGTCTTTCATTCATCTTCATTTGATTCATCTCTCTCTGAAGGTTTGACTTCATTTTATTCTATATCCTTTTCGGTCAAACCTAGTCAAACTAGGGCATGTCTTCATTGATTGATGGTTTTCCTATCATCTTTCACCTTCGATTATGATTTCTAGTGACTTGATCAAGTTTATCACTCTATTGCTTCTCCTCTACCTAATTTCGATTGTGATTCTAAGGGGGCAGTACCTATCAGCTTTAATCTTTGATTCAACTTTATCATTTAGCTCAGCTTGAGATTCTTATCTCTTATTTTGAGACTTGATTATCACTTAACAGCAACGGTGTTGATCTTGTCTTTTTGATTTCAGACTTGACTATCACTTAACATCAATGGTGTTGGTCTTGTCTTTTAGCTTATCTTTTTCTTGATGTGTTCCCATCTGTCGAACGCACATCTAGGTTGTTTCGTGATCCCAAATCGATCTCACATTTCAATTCTTCTTTGACCACATGTGTTCCCAGAATGATCACACATTAGTCAAAGAGGGGAAAATGTATGCACCCTAAAATGGCCGCCTAGACTTTGGGCCCCCATTCAGCAATTTATCAAATCCCTGAATCAATATTTTCAAAAATCAGCATTATATCATTTCCTTGATCAAATCCTATGTTATCATTTATTCGATTATTCCTTGGGCTAACCATCTTATCCTAAGTCTTTATTTATTAAAATGAATATTTCCTCCCCTTTTAATAAATAAAAAATCCCCCTCTTTTCCTTTTATCCTAAGTTGTACAAATAAAGCATTATTCTTATTTTTCAAAAGAAGAAGAGCACTTTTTGTCTTATATGGACACAAAAGTCAACTCTTATTTTCTCATTGGAGGATATTTGTGCACATGGATTGCTCTTCTTTGATGCTCCATCGTCAATTAAATCTTTTGCCTCTTAATCTCCATGGTCCATTCCTCATCATTTCCTATAAAAGAAGAGCTCTCTTCCTCATTTGCATATCAATCTTTTATGTTAATGTTATGCTGCAAGTTTTCTAGGTCACTTTGGAGCTTTTGAAGATTTGGAGCATTCTTGGCTTTTGCATCTACATGCTATCATAGTTTCATTTCTTGCATTGTCATGGCATTCATAGCTTTATATTAGCTTAGTTTCCTTTATTCTTTAGATTACTTCATCTAGCTTAACTAGGAGGCTTTGTAATACTTGTTCTTTCATTTCCATAGCATAGCTTGCATATTTCTTTTCATAGCTTAGCTTGCATTTTTATTCATAGTATAGCATTGCATTGCATCCTCATTTTGATTCTTGGGGATATTGGCATTCTTTCCCTTGTCTTCATTTGAATCTCTCATTGTATGGTTGACTAGCAAGGTCATTAGCTTAATAGCTCTAGCTGAGAGCAAACTTCAAATAATCTTGCAACTCCATGCATAGAGAGCTCTAGGTCACTTTCTCAAGGTTTCCTATTCATGGATTTCCTTGGAACTAATGACTTAGAGAAGTGCACCATTTGAGTGTGTACAGTTATAAATACATGCAATATAGTTGAACTAGTTATGTTTTATAATTAACTAGATTTCTTTAAGGGAATCATGTTTTCTTGTAAGTGTTTGAAGTTTTTGATTTGAAAGATTTTTGTTAGACGTATTTTATTTACAAATTATTTCTACATCTAATTATCTTGCATGGAGTAATTAGATGTTAATGACTTTTGAATGAGTATTGGCTATAAAATATAGGACTAGTTTTGTATAAAAGAAATTAATTTTGTGTTAAGTTTTAATGTGGGTGTTTAGCCATGCAAGTGAGTGTTATGTGAATCTGGTTGTTTGGATTAGTTAAGTGTTTCTTCATGATGACATCATTTTAATTTGAGTCAAATATGGATGTAATTAGTCTATTTTAATTAAATCATGTTTAGTCTTTTATTACCCTATGTGGTGGTTTTGAGGGGCTAGAATGTCAATCAGTGGGAATGTGAGTCTAGAGGCGGGTTTTTGGATATTTTATATATCATGTTTATTTTCCTTGCATATTCTGTTGTGTTGGTGAACTTTTTTTATGATGATTCTAGATTTGCATATTTTTTTCTTCATTGGAACTAGTATTGAGATTCACGAGTTGTGTTAACTCAAAGTTATACTTGATCTTGTGAAACCCTAGGGTAGGTTATCTAAGTGTATAGCAGGAAGTGGCTTGTAATTGGTGTCGGAGCCCAGAAGTGGCTACCAGGATATCCTATTACAAGTAGCTTAATAAGTGATAATTAATAACATTGAGAGTTTAAAATGAACCTAACAAGATATTATGTGCCTCGCCCATGCCTGAGTTCCTGATTGAGTTTTGTACTAGGATGGGAGTGAGAAGATGATTGCTACCTATGTGGACTGGATATGGCATAGTTAGTACCTTGTCTACATGAGGGGTTACTAATACCACATAGAGTCACTAGGGTGCCGGGGTCTGAAGAGACTACTAGGATAACCTTAGAGTTGGCTCATGTGATGACACTTCCTTTATGCATCTTAGGTTTCCTACATGGGTTGGTTGCCTCTAGTTGTGTATGGTGTACCTTGTTATCCTTTTGTACCCTTTGAGTTAGAAGCTTTCAAGATCCCTTCTTTAGTTTGTTATGATGTTGTTTTTTGTCCGAGTGGGATTTGATGTTATCTCCTCAGCATGGTGGGAGTGGACCCTTTAGGTTCACGAGGTCAGGTGGTAGTCATTCTTTTACCATTTGAGATTCTGGCATTTGTGTACCAATGCTGGATTATCCCTGTGGCAGTTGATTCTTCTTGTTCTTCTTTGGTGGAGATGTGATCTTCTTCTTCCTTTTTGTGATCTTGTATCATTGTATCAATTCTGTAGAGTTATCATGTTGTGCTTCTTTTCGGTTATTATATCCGCATACCCTGTGACATGTGCAATGGATGTAGGTTATTATGGTTACCTTATGGTACCAATTGTATCTATGTTATCTTTTATGTGATGTTGCATTTGTCTTTCATTTTTTTATATGAGTTTGTAATTATGTCTAATCTAAATTAATTAATTTTATATTCATGTAATCTTTGTCATGGAATCCTTGAGAGTTGTAACCTATGTGAGTTGTTCATTTCATTGTATTGCTTCCGCATTGTAAAACTTTGATGTTGTTGAATGTTAACACTTTAAAAAAAAAATTATTCCACAAACTTAGATGCATGTTTAGGTTAAGTTCTCATGGGTTCCCTGGTGGGGCATTACAAAACAATTAACTCATTCTGAGGATGAGATTATAAGAAATAAGGATATTGAAGACATATTACCTATAGTATCCATACAAGAGAGGGAGAGAATAATTAAAGAGTTAAAACCTCTATTGAGAATAAAGGCCAGACTTGTGAAGATAATGGCAGGGAAGTATGATGAGGTTATAGAAGATACAAACAAGGAATTAGACCAAATTCTTATGGGCAAGATGCCTAAGAAGACCTCACCTCCCAAGGTTACCAAGCTTGCACCTTTAGGAATGGGAGAAATCTCGACAACAACTGAAGTGAGTGAGAAAGCAAGCGAAGTTGACAAGCAACCAGACTTCTTCAATTCTGGTATGCCTATATCATTAGACACTTCACTTGATGCAAATGATCCATTTCAAGACAATTTGGACATTGCGATGATAGTAGAAGAGGAAGGAAAGAAAGAGGAAGAACAAAAAGAATAAAAATAGGAAGATAAATAAAAAGAGAAGGAGAAATAGCAAGAGGAAAAGAAAGAAGAAGAGACAACATCAGAAAAAGAAGAAAAGGTAAGAACTGAACTTAAACAAGAATCAGATACCTCCTCCACTCTATTGTTGGCAAGTATGGCCAAACCAGTGACCATTGATGTGGAAAGAATGGATGAGGATGAACTCATAAGGTTATCCTTCATGGCATTTGCTAAGGAAAAGGAAAGGTCAGAACAAAAGGGGGAAAATAAGGTAAAGGTGATTGCTAGGGTAGTAGAGACTGTAAATAAAATACTCCCCACACCTCTTATTTTTCAAAAAAAAGATGATGCAAAAAAATAGAACTTGGCATTGGACAACTTTGACAACAATTTTGAGTCATTGTTGAAGATCGCAGAGGATAAGGCTGAAAAGAGATTCTTAGAAAAGAAGTTGAAGAAAGTTTGTCAGTCCATCTCATGGGACTTGGGCATTCTGAAAACAACTACAATCAAAGCTAAAAGTTGCATGGCACATGGAAGAAAGGTATACAAATATTGCATAAATCCTATCAGACATGTTAAGAATATTGAAGATATCATAACCAAGGACAGGGCTACATTAGACAGCTTAATGGACAGTTGCGAAACCTCTTCACAAACTGTGGTGGAAATGGACAAGCAGATAGCTAAAATTTTGGATAAGATGAGTTCTTTGAATATAGAGAAAGGGAGATTAGTGAAAATATTGTGTTTGCTAAAGAGTCTAATCAATCCTAAGCTTTCAATACTTGAAGGTCATCTTACAGAGATGGAGAAGATAGAAGGGTCAATGACAAATTTTGTACCCACCGAGTTGAAGGCAGTAAAGACTACATCTTATGCACTGAATGGACTGATCCATGTTAGTGAACTTCTGATCAAGTCATGGGATGATGAAGTGAAGACCTTGGAAGACTCTTTCCAAGACATTCTGAATCTGGTGAGTAAGCACTAAGTCTTTTGTGCTTAAGATTTTGGAATTTTGTAAGTACCTTTGCCATTGATGTCAAAGGGAGAGGAAGAAAAGAAAAAAAGGAGAGGAAAAAGAATTAAATAATAAAAAAAAAATACAGAGAAAAAGAGAAATAAAATAAATGTGTAAATAAATAAATTTTTAAAAAAAGAATAAGAAAAGAAGAAAGGATATGTATATAGAGAAGTAGAAGGAAGATAGTGTTTTGACACTTAGTCATTTTTCGCTAAGTGTTGCCATCAATGCCAAAGGGATAGATTTTTGGCAAGTAATGTTTGAGAGTACTATGGATCACTTAAGGGTTGTCCTTTATGGAAACACTTATACTGGAGTGATCGCATGAAGTGAGTATAAGTATTGGAGACCCATTCATAAAAATAACTAAGTATAGAATCAAAATAACAGTATTCTACAGTACAGTTTTGGTCAACGAAGATAGCATATGATATATTATGGCTTGAGAACTTAGTGGAAGACATTTTGGGTTATGTATGACCTTAAGTTAAGGTTGCATGTGTTTTGGTTTTGATATCAGTAAGATACATTTTTGTAAAGGTATGCGAAGATAGAGAAACAATGAAACAGGGTATGTAAATAGTCATAATGATTGAGGGAAGGCTATACGGTATGGTAATGTGCTAAGTCAAATGAAAGTTTTATATTGCCAACAATTTGGTAATGCAAGATCGTCAGCTCTACATTTATCATTTATATAATTAATTGTTATGTTTTTTATTATAATTGAGATCCGACTGGATGGCAGAATTGATATAAGTATAGAGTGTTTTGTGGAAGCAATAAGTGTGAAGATGTGTGATAGAAATGGATGCGAATTTGGGATATTAGTAAAGGAAGATAACAGATGTGAGATCTATGATTGACAGAGCTATAACTAGAACATCAAATCATAGAAAATGCTTGTATTGTTCACTACTTGAAGAACACTTTTGTGACAAAGTTTTGATTGTAAGAGTTGTAAGCTCACCACACCTTTAACAGGGTTTTTGTATACCCCTAACAAGGTTTTTTATTTCTCTAACAAGGAAATGTAATATGTAATACTTATCTCCTAATAGGGCTAGATCTCCTAACAGGGATTCAATATTTTAGTGCATAGTTGTGGGTACCATCCCCACCAAGGTTTTCCCTTGGCCAGGGTTTCCTCAAAACCAAACAATGGTGTTATGAGTTATGTGTTATGTGTTTATGTCCTTTTCATTTCAGAATTGATATGGTTTATTAAAAATTGATTGAAGTTTAATTCAAAGTGTTGTAATATTAATTCACCCCCCTGTCAATATTACTTAATCATAATAGGAATCTAACAAAATGAATGGATTACAAAACAAAGGTGTTTGGAAAAAGTAATGGGCTTTGGAAGGTGAAATCCTACATGGTCAATATAAAAGAAATCAGTTACACATCCACCAAGGAGGGTTAGGGGGTATAAATAGGGCCTAGGGGAAGTTCATTTGTGCATATTTGAGTCTTGAAGTCTAGAGGAGAGGAGGAGGTCTTTGATCTTGTTGGAGTAGCGATTACGGCTAACAGAGGTGGTGTTCACATTAGTGAGTGAGTGCAGACTTATTGATGCCAAAGGGTGCAGAACCAACAGTAACTACTTTATCAATTACGCATTTATTTTCTTGTAATTTGTGTATTATATTTTTTAGATTTTATGTCAAACTAGACCGATCAAAATAATTGACTAACAAGTTCGACACAATTTTTGGTGAATCGACACTGTTTCTTGCCAATTTTTAGCTTTTTTATAAATAATGCACATTTTTCGATAAAATGACACAAGTATAGGAATAAAGTGAGGCATCTTTAGGGATAAAATGTTGCACTTGCATGGATTAAATACTACACTTGTATGTTATCACTTAGGGAAATAATTCAACACATTTGCATAAACCATTCAATGCATTTGCACTGTATTTGAGAAAAAATTAATTGATCATTTCATTTTGGCATGTGGTAACAAAATTGTATTCTTCCACATGTTTGAGTTGAGGATTTATGCATTTTTACTAATTTTAATTGTACATTTGCATGCGTAGATGGTAGATTATGTTTTGATCATAGTAGTTTTTCTTGAACAGTTGTGAAAAGGAGATAGAAACATCTTCCCAAATCTATCTCTCAATTTCATACATTTACATTATGTTTTGATCATAGAAGTTTTTCTTGAACAGTTGTGAAAAGGAGATAGAAACATCTTCCCAAATCTATCTCTCAATTTCATACAAGAGTAATGGTATGATATTGAATAAGGTTGGTCTAGAATTAAAGGTTGGACCCTGAAGTTCTTTTATTTGTGTATCCATTTTTGTTGTATTTGTACCTTACTCACATAAGGGAGGTCATTTTTTTATGTATTTTCCTACAACCTTATATTATAATAGGGTTGAACATGTGTTTCACATTTTAATATAATAAAAAATATATAATATTATAAACAATGAGCTTATTGAGATAGATGAGTTCTTATATAGTACAATTAATTAAGGAATTTTCCAAATTTTTGTAGGTAAACACCAGATAAGCCTCCTATACATTTCCTTACATTTTTTTAAAGTTTAAGGGTCTATGCCACTTGAAAATACATTATTCTCTCTATCACTTAACAAACTCAAAAGATTAAAAATAAATACATGGTCTTAAACATATTTCTTTAAGGAAGATAAATGAATAGAAGCTAGCCTTAAGTTAAGATGTTATCTTGAAAGACAATTTAGATGGACAAAAAATTAACTACATTATTTCTATTACCAATAATTTTCATAGAAATGGTACTTAAAATCTCTACCTCTAGACATATAATAAAATTCCACATGGAGTTGTTTATTGAAGTATGTCTTAGATACTTTTAAGTGTGTTTTAAACCAAGGAGAACATTTATGTTCTATATTTTAACATACAATGCTTCTAGATTTTTTAAAGGCAATGAACATTGCATCACATAAAATCATGACCTTAAGAGGAACCACCATACTACATAACCCACACAAAGTTTTATGAAAGAAACTTTTTTTTTTTCATTCTATGCTATTTTATGCTAAAACAAGTATTGAAAAACTATTATCAAAGGGTGATAAAACAACCATTTCAAAAGAAGAATAAGATCACAAGAAATAACTAATAATATTTACACTCACATTCCACCCAACACTCTAAATAGGTCAACACATATGTACATCTTTATAGCTTCTTGATGTCCACACCCAACAAATAACGAGTGAGAGAGTTCTTGAACCATATGCAAGACCAAATCATTACCTCATATAACAAGTGTTTTGGATTAGTGATTCTATCAAATTGATTGTATCCCTAATGAATAAAATGGTGGAACCTCCTCACCTTACCATGCATGATCTACAAGATAGATCAAAAATAATACCCAAAGTTGGTCAAAAGGTGTAAGTACAAAGAAAATTTAACATAATTTTACTTTTGATGTAGGGGCATTCTAGGGTACTCGGTGAATCTACATGGGGTGTGTTGTTTGGCTGGTGTTACTCAGTTGCAGCCTTAACTGACAACCTCATTCATTGAAGGAAGCTTGGTCGCTGAAGGAACTCAATAATCTTTGACGCTCAGTGAAAGTGTTACTCGGCAATGCTTGCGGAGCTCGGTTGACACTAGTGCTCGGTGATGCTTGGCATGCTCGGTTATTTCACTGTTGCTCGATAGTTCTGGTTTACCAAATGGAGTTCTATGTAATTTGTTGGGCTGCCTTGGTGCATTTATTGTTAGTAGTTGTTGTTACAGGCTAACATGTTGAATTAAATGTTTGTAAGGCTATTTTGAAGCCGACTTGTATAGCATTTAATATTTGTTTTTAGGAGTTAAGGGTTTCATCCAGCTGACTTGTGGTTGATTATTAATATTTATAGGATGTTTGGGTAGATGTTTAGGCATCAATTGGGGGGGACATCAACATCAAAATGGGCATTAGTTTGGATGTGCTAGAAAAGCTAAAGTTGGTGAAGTTGTGGAAAAGATCTTGCAGATCAGATTGTTATCTGATAGTTTGTAGTTGCAGAGCTATTGCTTTGCACACTTGGAGACAAGGAGATTTCTTGGAGGCTTGCGAGCTCAATTTTAGATCTTCCTTAGGGTTTCCATCAGTTGTTGATTGTTTCAAAGCTAAACTAGCTAAGTTTGTATTGGATCTGTGTGGATCTTAAAGAAATTTTTTCTATTGTAACTAGCCCTAATCCAGGAGGCCTTATAGTCGAGCATGTTAATGAAAATTGAGTTGAAACATCTTGTTGTGTTGTGTTTTTTGCTATTTAATTCTGAAGCTACAAGGCTAGACTATCCTTAATTGGATCCTCCCAACCTTGGTCTACGTCAGGTGGTACCAGAGCAAAGTTGATCTTGTGGAGTGAAGGTTGACCTAGCAAGGCTGATCTTGCAAAGTTGATCTTGTTGGTGAAGAGATTGTATGATATGAGTTACATATCCATGGCACTAAACTTATGGATCTTGACCTAGTTGTTTGTGTAAGGTGGCAAGCTGATCTGACTTGCATACAACTTGGAGATTGCCACAAGGTGGTCAGTTTAGGGTTTGTTGCAGAGGGTTTCTCTTATCTTTAAGGATGCCTCTAACAATATTGGACCCTAGGGTGATTGCGGATCTCTATGATACTGTTGAATCTAGGATTACAGAGAAGGTCAAATCAGATTTCAGATCTGAGATGGAGTTGATGAAGAATGACATGGTTGTCGAGATCATGAGAGTTGTTGCTAGTGTACCTCAGAATGTTGGTACTACAGATGGTTATGAGGAAGTTGTTGAAGACTTTGAAGCTATTGGATCTAGTTTTGATGGCCAGAGGGATAGATCTGGTGAAGATAGAACTACTCAGTTGCCTAGATCTAGAGCTCAGTTAAGTAGTAGTTACCGAATGGAAGTCTCTACTTTCTCTGGTACTTTGAAGCCTAAGAATTTGATTGATTGGATTGGTGAACTTGAAGATTTCTTTGAGCTAGAAGAAATTGAAGATCCTCTTCGGGTGAGGTTAGCACAGACAAAGTTGAAAGGACATGCTACTCTTTGGTGGAAAGAACTACAAAGAGATAGAGAAGATGAAGGTGAAATGAAGATCAATCAATGGAGGTTGATGGTGACAAAATTGAAAGCTAAGTTCATACCTTCTGACTATGAGCTTGACTTGTTTAAGAAGTTGTAGAATCAGAAGCAGAAGGAACTTTCTGTTGAAGATTATACCGAGGAGTTCTACAAACTGACTATTCAGTCTGGACACTAAGAGCTTGGTAAGGAAAAGGTAGCTCGGTATGTGAATGGTCTGAGATTCAATATTTAGGATGAGCTTGGTATGCTAAAGATTGATTCTGTGTAAGATGCTTATCAGTATGCTCTGAAGGAAGAAGATAAGTTGAAGAGGAAACAACATAGTAACTCCAAAGGGAAGGAAAAGATTGATCGCTTGATGAAGGAAAAACCGACTGTTGCAGAAGATGAATAGAAACTTGTAGAACTGAAGAAGAAGATGGGTAGAGTTATCTTTAAGGGTACTTGTTATAACTGTGGAGAGGAAGGACATCATTCTTTTGAGTGTACATAGAAGAAGCTTGGTGACTGACAAATTGCTATGGTGAATGAGAATGAACCTGAATCTAAGAACTTGTTGCTTTGGCGAACATTGCTCAGTACAAAGGAGGAACCTTGTTAGAGGAGTAACTTGTTTAGGACCCGATGCAAGTCTAGAGGTAAAAAATTTTATGTTATTGTTGATAGTGGTAGTACTAATAACCTTGTTGTTGAGGACATGGTTCAGAAACTTGGGTTGAATAGAATGAAGCATCCTTGTCCTTATAGGATTGGCTAGTTACAAGATGTTCATGCTCTAGAAGTAAGAGAACAATGCTTTGTTGATGTTCAGATTGGCCAGTATAAGGATCTTGTGTTATGTGATATTATGAAGACGAATAGTTGTGATATATTTCTCGGTAGACCTTGGCAATATGATTGCAGAGCTATGTATGACTATGTCAGAAATGTGTTTACTATTGAGAAGGATGACAAGAAGTTTTCCCTGATGCCTTTGCTAGATACAATGCTCAGTAGGAGAAGCCTGAGTATTGGTAGCCAAGTTGAGTTGGTGGATCCTGAAGGTGTGGTTGATTAGTGTGAAGGACAAACTCATGTGTTGTCGAGGAAAGATTTGAAGAGATAGAGAAAGCTAAAGTGGAAGAGTATGCAAACTGAAAAGGTGGAGGACTTGTATGTGAAGAACTAGTTCAGGGTTTATGTGTTGAATCCCGAAAGATTTTCTTCTCACATATGAACATCTTTTCAAACCTGGGGTATCTGATGCAAGGGAATTCTAGGGTACTTGGTGAATTTGCATGGGGTGTGTTGTTTGGCTGGTGTTACTCACTTACAGCCTTGACTGACAGCCTCGGTCATTGAAGGAAGCTTGGTCACTGAAGGAACTCGATAATCTCTAGCGCTCAGTGAAATTGTTACTTGGTGATGCTTGCGGTTCTCGATTGAAACTGGTGCTTAGTGATGCTTGGCATGCTTGGTTATTTCACTATTTCTTGGTAGTTTCAGTTTACTGACTAGAGTTCTATGTGATTTTTTGGGCCAACTTGGTGCATTTATTATTGGTAGTTGTTGTTATAGGCCAACATGTTGAATTAAATGTTTATAAGGTTATTTTGAAGCTGACTTGTATGGCATTTAATATTTGTTTGTAGGAGTTAAGGGTTTCATCCAGCCAACTTGTGGCTGATGATTAGTATTTATAGGATGTATGGGTAGATGTTTAGGCATCATTTGGGGGGACATCAACATTAGAATGGACATCAATTTGGATGTGCTGGAAAAGCTAGAGTTGGTGAAGTTGTGGAAAAGATCTTGCATGATCTTGTAGATCAGATTGTTATCTGATAGTTTGTAGTTGCAGAGCTTGTGGTTTGCACACTTGGAGACAAGGAGATTTCTTGGAGGCTTGCGATCTCAAGTTTAGATCTGCCTTAGGGTTTCCATCAGTTGTTGATTGTTTTAGAGCTTAACTAGCTAAGTTTGTATTGGATCTGTGTGGATCTTGAAGAACTTGTTTCTATTGTAACTGGCCCTAACCCAAAAGGCCTTACAGCCAGGCATGTTAATGAAAATTGAGTTGAAACATCTTGTTGTGTTGTGTTTTCCACTATGTAATTCTGAAGCTGCAAGGATAGACTATCCTTAATTGGATCCTCTCGGCCTTGGTCTGCGTCAACCTTACAATAGGAGATATACACATTAAAAAAATTATAAGTGACAAAGGGACACTTTTATGGTTTAACATTTCTCATTGTGATTAAAGAGTAAATTCAAAAAAAGCACCTAGGTTCTAACTTATAAACTATGGAATCCATAAATAAAAATTACGAACTGCCCATATCTATAGAAGGAAAAATAAAAGAGCTCCAAAGTTCTATACAATACAAATACAAAGTGTTCACTCCAAATAAGGCATGCTTGAAAAGGTTTGTTAAAAGTTCAACATAATTAATAAGAAGACAAGCCAATCTAGCTAAATAAAAGGTAACCTTTCACAAAAGAGAAAAAAAATTAATTTTCTTCCAAAGCTAAAATAAAATAAATTTTCTCATTATATATATGGCATTTTTTTGTTTAAAGGGGATAGATGAGAATTTCAACCATCCCTAGGAGCTTCTTTCCCTATAAGGGCACAAGAAAAATATTTAAATTTCTACTTAAAACATTCTATTATGATGTCAACAAATACAACCTCCACCTAAGTTAACTTGAGCCACAACAAGAAAATATGTAAATCCAATCTTATTCTACATTTGTGAGAAAATTTACAAGGGAAAATAGAATTTGATAGAAAAGCTTATGAAGATCACTATCCTAGGGGGAACCAACCTGCACTAACCAGTAATATTTTTCTAGATATCCCATACTCTATTTCTTCTATAGAAACCAAATCCTAATATATGGAATGTATGAATCAAAATTCATAATTAAATAAAAAACCTACAAACTCTAGAGGTATGGTATTGACATTATGAAGGGAATTGCTAAGATTTTAAAAGCCAAATTATTCAATTAATTATATGGTTGAAAGAACACAAAGAATCTCCACATCCACAACCATTTTTTACATAGGTAAATAAAAGAATGGTATAAGGTAAGTAAATTGGATAGAATAATAGGATCTCATACATACAAAACACAAACTTTAAGGCTCAAAACCCTCCACAATGAATCTTTTTCCTTTTTAAAAACTCACCAAAAGTTCAAGCTTAAAAAATTATAACTAAAAAAACATCATATATAGTAGAATATACCCAATACTATTTTCACCTCCACCAATACATGCTCTTTTCTATATTCTCCATCTTCACCCCATATATGTTTTGATTTCCCTCAAGTTGTTTAGGTTGCATAGATCTATTTTTACTGACAAATAAGATAGCTAGGATTTTGAGTTCAAGGGACAAGGTGGGAAAAAGAAAAAATAACAAAATGATTCAAAATGAAAATTCCATCATTTATATTATCACGCATGAAATTAAACCTTGATCGTAGTTAACACCATTCCTTTTCTCTTAGTCTTTGCGTAGTTCCTTAGAGGGGCAAACTAATAAAAAAATTATTTTATTTAATCATATTCCTAGTTCATCACAAAGTCTTAAAAATAAAATTTGAGAATATATCATAGACAATATATGTCTTAAGGATAAATGCTTTTTAATTATTAGAATTCCTTATTAATAGAAAGGGTGACTTAATCACTATCTAAACATGTCCCCATTCATAGTCAAAACAAATAAAAGATCAAGTGAAAGATATTATATTAAATTTAAATATATCATATAAAAAACTTGGCTATAATATAACACCACCAATCATGTAGTAATTGGCATGATGTAGCAAAAAAAATAAAAGTGACAACCACCACATAATGCACACAAATAAATAAAGTATAATAATCATTGTAGTCAACATACAATGCCTATTGCTATGTTTGATACTATTGATTATCTGACAATGTATTAAATTTTTTAAGTTGCATGTCACTCTCTCGTAGTTATTGTAATCACCTAAAATTAGTCTACTAGAACTTGAGCCCCCCTCTTGATCAAACTGTCTCTTTTCTAAGCATCATTATGTAGAGTAACCCTTAAATATCCCCTTTGCATAATTAAATAAAAAATCTTATATCAAGCTTATACTATGGTCTAATTTATAGAGCTTTCATATTTATTTAATTGCTAAAACCTTTATTTTAATATAAAGTTCCTACACTTTTATTAAAAGAGCACATTCACATGTGTGCATACTTAATCCTGATTAATTAGCCATTAAAAGGGATTTGTGCTTTCAAATTCTATTTTTTCTTATTCTACCTAACATCTATTTCTGCATCTCAATCCTCACTACTCATCTCTACCTAACCTTGCATCTCCTTGCATCTCCTTTTGCCTCTTAATCTCAATCACTCATTCTTTTGCCTCTTAATCTCCACCCTTCATTCTTGAGGTAATTCCTTTAAAAGGAAGCTCTTCCTTGGGTCAAGGGTCCATTCTCTTGCATTATAAATCCTTAATCATTAATCTTATAATCTTTCAATATGGCATCTTGCATTCTTAGAATAATCTTGCTAATTTGAGTTCTTAGCTTTAGTTTCTCTCACTTCTTAGCTTAGCTCCATTTCTATCTTAATCTAGTTTATTTCTTGCATTGCTTCATAGATTTAGCTCTTGCTTTCTCATTATAGATTACTAGTTGCTTGCATACATTCTAGCTTGATCTCTCATTTCTAGCTTGCATTCTTTCATCTTAGCTTCATTTCTTCCACTTTGAATATTCCATTTTGGAGCAGTCAAGTCACTAATCCTCTATGCCCATATTATGAACATCATGTTGGAAACAATTGTCTGAAGGAAATTGCTACTCAAATTATGTATTGTCTTTGATGTCACACAATGTCATAGTCCGTAGCAATCAGTTCCTACCGAGCTCAGTTGGTCTGCCAGATAGGAAAATTCAGTGTTTACCGAGTTCAGTCGGTCATCAAAGGAAATTCAGTGTTTACCGAGTTCAGTCGGTTATCAAAGAAAATTTAGTGTTTACCGAGTTCAGTCGGTCATCAAAGGAAATTCAGTGTTTACCGAGTTCAATCGGTTATCAAAGAAAATTCAGTGTTTACCGAGTTCAGTCGGTCATCAAAGGAAATTTAGTGTTTACCGAGTTCAGTCGGTTATCGAAGGTAAAGGATTGTCAGTGTTTACCGAGCTCCCTCGATCTCCGAAAGATTGTAGAAAGTTATGGTCACCGAGCACTGTCGGCCCTTGAAGGATTTTTGCAAATAGAGTTTGCTTAATTCAGCCAACTGTTATACTAAATAATGTCGATTTGACAAATCTAAAATCATATAAATAAAAGGTCAAATGTGAAAAATAAACATGAAATATAGCAGAAGATTTACAGAAGAAAAGACAGGAAAGGTGTGTTCGAATTTGTGAAGGATGTTCAGATATCCTTGAGGTGCAGCACAGATTTATTCGATCAGGAAGGATCACACATATGCAGAACAGAGATCTGTAATCAGCAAGGCAGTTGCATTATTATACAGGTCATTTTTTCATTGTTACCTTCTTATCATTGTAACAGTGAATTCTAAATCTCTTAACCGAGTTGGTTTAACAACCATATTGTAAATCCTCTAACAAGGTGACAATTCCATTGAATTGTTTTCAAGACCTCTTACCAGGCCACTCCTAGCAGGGTGTTTAAATCCTCTAACAAGGTCACACCTAACAGTGTGTTTTGTAACCTTTTACCGGGTTGGCTTCTAACCGGGCATCACTTCAGAAAAGTGAAAATCAGTATCTAGATACATTGGTGGTTTTTCCCATATTGGGTTTCCACGTTAAAATCTTGTGTCTCTTGTGTTCTCAATTGCTATCTTAATCATACACCAGTGCTGATGAATATCTAAAAGATAATTTTGCTAATACTTTCTACATCTTCAAAGTTACTGCAATCTATTTACCGAGTGCTAAAACAGATAACATTTTTAAGATATCCTAAGGGATCTGGAAAGAATTAATTGTGAAGTGTTTTATGGTTGACTGATTCACCCCCCCTCTCAGTCACTTCATCCATATTCCATCACATCATGAGAAGGATTAAACTTGTTTCAACTAGGAAGCTATGAGCCATTTGATATTTCCTCTTCCATGGATTCTCTCAAGTGCAATAGTTCATAGAAGTGTGTCACACTTTTGATCACACATCTTTGGCGCCCACCATGGGGCTGGTTTCTCAAATTTAGCTCCATTGCTTGCACTATCGGTCTTTTGATGTCATAGGTTCGTCACTTTTATATTTGCAGGTTGAAGAATTGTACGACATTTCTTATTATACCCAGGTGACATTCCAACACACTGCCAGGCGAAATTTTGTATTTCCTAGAGTATCGTCCTGTTTCACAGAGAAATGTCATTCTTCCTTTATGAGGTATATCATATAATTTTTAAATGTTGTTCTTCTTCTATATGGTCTATCATATGATTTTTTGATAGACTGATTAACTATCAGCCAAATCTTATCTCTCTCACAGTCTAAGTTTTAGCCGAGATTGATTGATATTTCTTGCATTTTTTGATTTTTTGGTCTTCTAACAATGATTGACAAGTAATCTTGCAGGGCTATAGCTTTCATTTGCATACTTTTTAAGTCCTAACTTGTTGTTTTGTAGGTTTTTCTTTCAAAATAGCTCAATATCTTCATGATTACTAATGCTTTTGATCTAGGACACTTGTTAAAGACTCAAATCTTGAAACTACTAATTCTATTTGTCTTGTAGGTTTCCTTGGAGATACAAATCAATTTTTTTTCTTACATTTTATTTCTAGGAATCTAGCTTAACTAGAAGGCTTCTTGTCTTGTGGTTAGTTGAGTAGTAGGATAGTATGCTCTTTTCCTCTTGGAAAATCAAAAATCTTGACCTACTTAGTTGATCACTTGTAATTAGTCTTGGGTAAATGAACTTTTTCTTGATGTGTTTGGGAGACACTATAGAGTAGGATAGTATGCTCTTTTCCTCATGTAAAATCAAAAATATAGACCTCCACTAGCTATCCATTTATTTTCTTGCATTTACCTTTAGAGGGCCTACCAAGAGAGAAATCTTTTGGGAATGACCCAAGTGGGAACCAAGTGAACCCAACTAGCTCCATCCCACTATAATAAAATTATTATTTCAATATAAAGAGAGGGAAGACTTGGTTAATATTCCTAATGCTTATTCATGTGTAGGGCCTAGTTGCCTAAATCTTGCTAAGAAAGACTACACTTGATTGGGCGCTTGTAGGGCCTTCTTCGTCTAAATCTTGTTCACAAGACTACAAGGGGAATACATTCATTTTTTATAGGGCCAAGAGGTCTAAATATTGCTTGCTCTTAAGACTATTCATTTTGGGTTCTTGTAGGGCTATAGGCCTTAATTTCTCTTGCAAAACTACAAGGGGTAGTCATGAACAAAGACCTTTACTAAACACCTTAGGCCTAAGAAGCTATCTTTTTGGTCATTTGGCTTCCTTTATACAAAGATTGATCCAAGTGGACCTTACCTGGATCACCCCAAGACACTCACCATATGTACTCCCTTGGATGCAGATCCATGACAAAGCCAACATCACTTTGTGTGAGGTGAAGGGGTACCAAGTTGTGGTAAAAGGTTGGAACACTTCTCGCTTGACCTTAGGTAGTTTTTCTTGATGTGCTTTCTTGTGGTAAGACTTGTGAAAAACATTTTTTGAACATGCACTTGATGTACTTTCTTGGAAAGTTGACTTTACTAAGAATATATGACTAGTTTTGTGATGTCATTATGGCAATAAAGTCATATGCAGTTTTGATAGTCGGTGCACTAACTTTAAAGATCATATTTTAGCTAAGTATGGAAGATAGTGCAGAAAGTGAAGCACCTAATGATCAGAGCATCGACGCACGTGTGTATGATCAAGTTTTGGTATGCACCCTTGGATAAAAACTTTTGAGTATTTTATTATGCTAATTCTAAGAACGCATGGTCAGATTTGATAGTATCGATAAGTTACAACAAGTCTAAGTGATAGTGGCAGTTAAGCGACAGAGAAAAACAAAGCATGTAGTCGACAAGAAGTTTTTTGTTTAGCGTGTATCATTTTTTTTTGTAAAGGCTATGCACCTATTGTAATAGTGATGTAAACATGTTATTATCATTGTATGTAAACATGCTTGATCCAATTTATTTGGAAGCGTTGTATGTATTAGGTTTTAGGCTAACACAGTATTTAGTTTTGGTTGTGTCCATTCAACATGTATACATATGACATGCGCTTTTTTATTTGAAAGGAATTAGAGTATGGAAGATATAAAGAAGAGAAGAAGTATGCGAGTTTATTCATTATGATATAAAGCTCTAAAAGAAGTTAGAGAAATAGTGCACAAAAGGAACTAATCAGACATCAGTGTCAAAGTAGTTGTTCACCCTTCCAGATATAGTGTGTATCTAATAACAAGGAGGTTGTAGCCTTCTTCTTTGGGCAATGAGCTCTGGCAATGAGCCATCCACCCCTAACAAGGTTTTTTTCTTCAAGAATCCTAATAGAGTCAGTGTACTCAGTATTGTAATGACTTCTCCTTACAGGGCAAAGGAACTCTAACAAGTTCATAAGACTAGTGCAATTATTCATGGGTGTTAATTCCCACCAGGGTTTTCCTCTGGCCAAGGTTTCCCCGTAAACATATCTTGTGTTATGTTTTATGGTTGATTATTTTATTTTCTTTACTATTCATTTCAGTATTTAAGTAATTGGGATAAGTTTCAAGAAGCAAAAAACATTAATTTTAGAACACTGATTCACCTCCCCCCCCCCTCTCAGTATTCCCATTCTTAGCAATTGGTCTCAGAGCTTTGGTCCTCTAAGATAAGTTTGAACACTTGAGGAGATCATGGATATAGCTGAAGTGAAACATCTAAAGAAAAATCTTGAAGTAGCTCTTGAAGATCTTGACAGATCTAAAAATGAAATTGAAGAACTGAAAATGATGGTCAGTGGTTCACAAGTATTCATCGAGAAACTAAGAAAAGATTTGAAAGATTGTTCAACAAATGATTTGGGAAAAATGGTCAAAAAGATGAATGAAGAAAACACGTCTTTTAAGGATCAGATTGAAGATTTGAATGAATAGTTAACTAATAGCAAGACAACGTGTGAAGAACAAATCAAAGAAAACAAATAGCTAGATAAAGAACTCATGCAAGAAAACATGAAAAACTTGGAGTTAGAAAACATGAAGAAAAAGATGAAATTTGAGTTGACAGAAGAAAAGAATCATATTGACAAATTGCAAACAAGTACTGGTCTATTAGATTCTCAGATATATTCATAAATAATTAAAAGATATTCCAGTGGTATTGGATTCAATGAAGCACAAATTCAAATCAATGCAATGCAAGAAAGAATGAAAACACCAGAAGAATCTACAAAAGCTAAGATAACTGAAAATCATATTGAAGCTAAAGAAGAACCACCTAAAGATGAACGAAAGCCAATAAATAGAACTTGTTATGCCTTTAACAAGCATGGGCATATAATAAGATATTGTAAAGAGGTAAGACCTTTCAATGGTTATTGTTATTCATGCAATAAGTTTGGTCATAGAGCTATTCAGTGTAGATCAAATCAAAGAAGTCAGACATAGCACAATCAGAGAAATCAACCACGATAAAGTTCTAGAATTTCTTAGAACGTCACATGTCAAATATGCAATTACAATGGTTACACAGCTAGACAATGTAGTATGGTAACTCACATCAATGCACCTAGGAATACAAGGCCTCCAGTTATTTTTTACTCTTGTAACAAGGTTGGACACATCTCAAATTTTTGCAGATCACAAGTGCAAAGACAAGAAAGACCTAATAAGTCTCAAGGATCAATATTCGATCTAGAGAAGTCAAGTTTGTGAAAGCTACAAAAGATATGAGCAAGATTTGGATGGAAGTAAAGAAAGATAATGTCAGTGACAAAGTAGTGGATGCATCTACAATGGACACACCTTCTACTTCTGGTTAAATGACCCTCATGGTCATAGGTGGAGCTAGATAATCTCTAGACCCCTGCGTGGATGGTATACTCACCCTCAGAGTATGTGCCTTTGGTTTTAGTTGTTTGGTTTCTTGTTTGTGTAGTATGCAAGATCACACAGCCTGATTGATAGTAAGAACTAAGATTGGAATTCACTATTGTAACCTGTGTTACGGTAGAAAGCATTAATTGCAAAAATTTGATTTATTAGTTATCAGAGATCTATTGTCTTCACTTTCACATTTGATATCAAGCCCTTGGAGAGTATAGGAGATCAAAGCAAAAAGTATTGAAGTATTAAAATTGTTTCATCAGCGGAGAAGAGTTAAGTTTTTGTGGAACCCTAGCTCGGACACGTCATTTCAAAAATCTCTTGGAACCCTATTTGAGCATTGAAGCAAGTAAGTAATGGCCACTCCAATAGTCTTTGATGTCATAGAAAGGAAGAGATATGTATTTAAGAATCATCTATTTAAGTCAGTGTTAGATGATTTAGAAGGAGCATTTTCGAGAACTCTGATAGGAGTTATGCATGTCGAGGATATTTGCGCCTACATCTAATACAAGAAAGAGTGTGTAGGATTAGACATGATAAGGTCATGCATGGAATCAATGGTTAATCTAGACTTTACATTCAAGTATGAATTCTCTAACCTCATAGATAACCCTATCATAGAGTATGCGACTATGTATGAATTCTATGAGTCGAAATGGATTAAGATCTTACTAAGTAGGATTCATGATGATTTTTTTGGATTAGTGAAGTCCCTATCTGTATTACAACTGATCTCATTCATGAGATGCCCAGACTTTCTAAGACCAACACCATTCTTCCAACAAAAAAAGATGTTAGAAAATAGGTTGAGCAGGCATGTAAGTCCAAGAGTGATAAGCGCGGCATGAATATTGAGCCCATAGAGGAGAAAGACATTAAACTCATGGCTATGATCCTTGGATACAAGTTCTAGCATGCAAATAGAGTGAACAGTGTATCTACAGTTACAATTCTGGCAACAATAAGGATAGTGAAATAAAATGGAGAGTTTAACCTTTGTGAGATCTTGTGTGCACAATTGTTAGACAACATAAGAGCTATAAAGCATGATAAGAGAAAAATATTCAGATTTGGTTTATTGATTATATACATGTACTTTCATATAGTTGGTAAGGTTTTTGATCTCTATCTAGACAAAAGCATACCTACCTTGCCTCAAATTTCATTTAAGGCAACATCAGAGAGAACTTTAAAGGATTATATGGATCTAGAAATTAAAACATTCAGAATCAAGATGAAAAGAAGGTACAGAATACCTAAGAAGATAGTAGAGAAATGCAAGGACTCTATATGTTTCATGGTGGAAATAGATACTACATGCATAGAAGTAGTTGAGCCTAGAACAAAGTGGATTCATCCACTTGGTTATGAAGTTGATGAGCACATTTTGGAAGGTTATGCACAAGTCCTCCTATCAATGCCTAAGGATACCAATGAACCTAGATGGGGCACATATGAAGAGAAGACAAGACAAGTTGATTTTGTCTTATAAAATGCTCCAACAAACAGAAAAGCATCTAGGATTACCTCAGATATTCTAAAAATTCATGGTTTCACCCAAGTAGACATAGATAAAGAAAGGGAAGCCAAGATTTCTATGCAACTTGAGAGTACACCCCCATCATAAGAAGTTTAAGAATTAAATTATCTAAAGGAGAAGAAGAGTAAGATTGATGTTAACACCTCAACGCCTACAACTATAGTTGATTTGGAGCCCACTCCACCTCCTGAGGTAGGATTCAGACCGAATTTGGAATTTTTGAGAACTAGAGTTGTTGATGAAGGAAGGATAGATCATATTGCAAAATTATAAGAAAAATATCATGAGATTGATAAATTAGAAACTCATTTTATGATTATCAAGCATATGATTAAGTTCAAAAAGTCAGTTTTGGAACTTAAGGCAGTCATTCCTGATCATGTATGGAATATACTTGATTTGTTGAAAAGACAAGCTATAGAGGAGGATATGATAATTAGAGAAAAGACTTTGGATGATAACCTCCTTGTTTGTTCACTAGAAGAGAAAATATTGTTGTTAGATTTGGTAAAGCCTCATCTAATAACAAAAATCAGAACTCTACATATAATGAACAATGATTATGAGTTGATTGTGAAGGAAATAGAGAAAGTACTTGAGAAATTTTTTTTGGATAGACACATGTACCCAACCTCTACGCATGCACCCTAAGCCACTTCAATTCCCTCTGAGTAAGTAAAAGAATTAGAAATTCCAAATGCACCTATAATGTTGGAAATAATTGTCTGAAGGAAATTGCTACTCAATTATGTATTGTCTTTGATGTCACACAATGTCATAGTCCGCAGTAATCAGTTCCTACCGAGCTCAGTCGATCTGCCAAACAGGAATAATAGTGTTTACCGAGTTCAGTCGGTCATCAAAGAAAAGATAGTGTTTACCGAGTTCAGTCGGTCATCGAAGAAAAGATAGTGTTTACCGAGTTCAATCGGTCATCGAAGAAAAGTTAGTGTTTACCGAGTTCACTCGGTTATCAAAGAAAAGATAGTGTTTACCGAGTTCAGTCGGTCATCGAAGAAAAGTTAGTGTTTACCAAGTTCAGTCGGTTATCAAAGGTAAAGGATTGTCGGTGTTTACCGAGTTCCCTCGGTCACCGAAAGATTATAGAAAGTTATGGTCACCGAGCACTGTCGGCCCTTGAAGGACTTTTGCAAATAGAGTTTTCTTAATTCAGCCGACTGTTATACTAAATAATGTCGATTTGACAAATCCAAAATCATATAAATAAAAGGTCAAATGTGAAAAATATAGATATACAGTAGAAAATCTACAGAAGAAAAGAAGGAAAGATATATGCGAATTTGTGAAGGATGTTCAGATATCCTTGAGGAGCAGCAGAGATTTATTCGATCAGAAAGGATCAGACTTATGCAGAACAGAGATCTGTAATCAGCAAGATAGTTGCATTATTATACAGGTCACTTTTTCATTGTTACCTTCTTATCATTGTAACAGTGAATTCTAAATCTCTTAACCGAGTTGGTTTAACAACCATAATGTAAATCCTCTAACAAGGTGACAATTCCATTGAATTGTTTTCAAGACCTCTTACCAGGCCACTCCTTGCAGGGTGTTTTAAATCCTCTAACAGGGTCACACCTAACAGTGTGTTTTGTAACCTTTTACCGGGTTGGCTTCTAACCGGGCATCACTTCAGAAAAGTGAAAATCAGTATCTAGATACATTGGTGGTTTTTCCCATATTGGTTTTCCATGTTAAATCTTGTGTCTCTTGTGTTCTTAATTGCTTTCTCAATCATACACATGTGCTGGTGAATATATAAAGATAATATTGCTAATACTTTCTGCATCTTAAAAGTTACTGCAATCTATTTACCGAGTGCTAAAACAGATAACATTGTTAAGATATCCTAAGGGATCTGCAAAGAATTAATTGTGAAGTGTTTTTATGGTTGACTGATTCACCCCCCCCTCTTAGTCACTTCATCCATATTCCATCATATAATAGGTCCACAGGATTCTGCGCCCAAGGTTACAGTACCTACCAAAGTAGTGAAAACAAAAGATGAAACAATTTTGATTGATGACGTTGAAATATCCATGGCAGAAATAGATAAAGATCTAGATAGTTTTCAAGAAGCCTTTGTGAGTACTGAAGAAGTTGAGATCTTTCATGGTGAAGAAACACCTATGCAACAAGAAGTAGTCCTAATTGAAGATATAACAAGACAAGTAATTGAGAAGGAAGATGAACCTTAAAAAGAGTCTTCTATTGAGATCCCAGTAAAGATAAAGAGTGATAATATGGATGTAAGTCAAAGCACATTTCTTACTCCTAATTCATCCATATCATTGTTGTCAAGCTTAACTCCTAATACAACAAGCTTAGACTCATGGGGAGAAGAAGATCTGATAAACATAAGTGTGATTGCTATGGATAAAGCTAAAGAAAAACAAGTAATGAGGAATCTTCTATTTGTGGAATCAGTTAGCATACTAAATAATTTATTTCCTTTAGAAAAGAAAATGATTAGTGTTCATTTAGTAGATGATGTTAGCAGCATTTTGTCAAACTTCAAGGAAAACTTTTCAATTCTAGAAGACTCAGCAACAAAAATTGCAGAAGAGAAATACAACAAGAAAAGGCTAAATGATTTGATAGGCAATTTATCACTTGACCTAAACTCTCTTAAGATTGTTCAAGCAATGCTGAAAGAGTTAGCAAAAAAAGGAAGAAAGATGATAGCTGACTGCATGAACAAGGATAAACTCACTTCAGACCACTCTAAGAAGATTCAGGAAGTAGAATATATGATAGAAGAATTAAGAAAACTATTTTAAGATCCCTCTCAAGACATAAATATGTGAAATAATGTTTATCAAGGACATATAGACAAAATAGAGAAGGTAGAAAAAGAGATTGCAAAGATAAGGGCTAGACAATAATAGCTAAGAAATGCACTAGCGCCTTCACTGGATGTACTGAATCAGAACATCAAGCATATAGATGCTACAATAGTAACATATGATCAAGGTCCCTTCGTGGATTTAGAAAAGATGGAGAAGCTCACATATGCATTATGCGCCCATCTTCAAACAGTTGATGCACTTAAGGTATTTTGGCAGCAAGAAATCAAAAACCTTAAGATTGCATATCCTGATGTATATTATATGTAAGTACTTAAAGATTTTCTTCTTGATAACCTTTGTCATTAATTTCAAAGGGGGAGTAATGTATAAAGAAGAAGAAGATATGATGTACAGTATATAGAAAGTTGATAGCAATTTTTTGTGTAAAGTTAAGTTTAGCAACTTCGCCATATTCCTTTGTTGCCATTAATGACAAAGGGGGAGATTGTTTCCAAGTTGACTTTACTAATAATATATGACTAGTTTTGTGTTTTCATTATGGTAACAAAGTCATATGAAGTTTTGATAGTCAGCACACTAACTTTGAAGATCATATTTCGGCTAATTATGGAAGATAGTGTAGATAGTGAAGCACTTGATGATCAGAGCATTGGCTCATGTGTGTGTGATCAAGTTTTGATATGCACCCTTGGATATAAGCTTTTGATTATGTTATTATGCTAATTCTAAGAACACATGGTCAAATTTTCTAGTATCGATAAGTTACAGCAAGTCTAAGTGACACTAGAAATTAAGCAACAGAGCATCCAGCCAACAGGAAGTTTTTTGTTTACCGTGTATCATTTTGTTTTGTAAAGGTTATGCACCTATTATAATATTTATGTAAAAATTTTATTATTATTGTATGTAAACACACTTGAGCCAATTTATTTGGAAGCATTGTATGTGTTAGGTTTTAGGCCGACACGGTATTTAGTTTTGGTTGTACCCATTCAGCATGTATACATATGACATGCACTTTTGTATTTGAAAGGAAGTAGAGCATGGAATATATAAAGAAGAGTAGAAGTATGTGAGGTCATTCAATATGATATAAAGCTCTAAAATAAGTTAGAGCAACAGGGCACAAAAGGAATTGATCAGACAGTAGTGTCAAAACAACAGTTCACCCTTCCAAATATAGTGTGTATCTGATAACTAGAAGGTTGTAGCCTTATTCTTTAGGAAGTGAGCTCTGGTAGTGAGCCATCCACCCCTAACAAGGTTTTGTTCTTCAATACTCCTAACAAAGTCATTATTGTACTCAGTATTGTAATGACTTCTCTTAACAGGGCAAAGGAACTCTAACAAGTTCATAAGACTAGTGCAATTATTCGTAGGTGCTAATTCCCACCAGGATTTTCCTTTGGCCAAGGTTTCCCCGTAAACATATCTTGTGTTATGTTTTATGGTAGATTGTTTTATTTTCTTTACTATTCATTTCAATATTTAAGTAATTGGGCTAAGTTTCAAGAAGCTGAAAAACATTAATTGTAGAACACTGATTCACCCCCCCCCCCCCCCCTCTCGGTGTTCCCATTCTTAAAAAATTTAACATTTTTACGCCTTGAAAGTTCTCACATATGCTTGTATCCACAAGGTTTCTTTATCCCTTGTTGGATTTTTTGAATACTATTTCTTTCTCACATTACATGCTTTCAAAAAAAACCTTGTCTAGGAAATGCTCCAAACTTGTCAACCAATCTTGCAATCCTTTGAATTAAACTTTTGGACTAAGATTAAAAAATTTCAAAATTTCTTCTCCATTTTTATCCTTATCTCATCTTTTTAATTGGTATATTCCAGTATGTTAGGAATTGCCTCTAGCTAGAAAATATTAATTTAATCTCTTGACTACATTCTTTTCTAGTAGAATTCTGACTTGTCCACCATCTCTTTGACTATCTCTCTTGAGTGCTCTATCCTATCTCTTTCTTGTTCACAAGTGTTGTACATAGGGATCTCCTCATATCTTGGACATCTTGTGGCAAGTTATCTTTTCTATATCTCTCTTACACTTTTAAACTTTGGACAAGAGAAAACTTTTACTTACCTAGCTTGAAAATCAAGTCATCCTAAGTCATCCTATTTGGCTTTTGACAATCCTCTTTCATGTCGGTCACAACTAGATCTCATATTCATGAAGAAAAACAACTCAAATCTATTTTTGACAACTCAACTAAAGAAGTGTGTCCTATACCTTAGGGTTTCAAACCTTTTTCTAATATATCTAGTGAATCCACCTTATCCTCTCCTAGGTTGGCACATAGTGTTTCTTACACTCCAATCATGGAATAAAGAAAAAAGAGGATTGAGGAATTCATAAAACAATTGGGTGACAAGAACTTTGGACAAAACAACCAAGAGCATCCCAACTCTAGACATGACTCTCAACATACTAGACATATATCACATTTCTCACAAGGTGGTGATTCAAACAATGAAATAACTAAAGAGGATATCTTGCAATTCCAAAAATATGAATGCCTACAAAGATTTATGAAGATGACCTTGAGTCAAAACAAAGATCAATACTTCTTTCACTTGGCCTCACAAGGATCAGTTAATCTACCACACAACTTTGACGTTGACAATCTAATCAAGAAGGAAGAACCATCTAAAATAGAAATCATGAAGAAACAAATGGAAGCCATGATGAAACATATCAAATGCTTAGAGAAGGAAAAGGAATAACCTAGTACATCCTTCTCTCTTGAGGTTATTTTCTCATTTCCTTTCAACAAGGATCTATACATGTATCCCTTTCCTCACAAAGTTGAGTTTCCTAAGTATGAAAAGTATGATGGTAGCAGAGACCCTAACAATCATATTAGAGAGTTTTGTGCACTCATCATGGAGTTCTTTCATGAACCCACTTATCTTATGAGACTCTTTCCTAGGAGTATTAGTGGTCAAGATATGGAATGGTTTACTAAAATATCTCCTCCTCTCAAATCTTTTGACCAGCTAGTGCAAATGTTCATTCAAAAATACTCCTACAATAACCAACATGCTATCATCATGCTTGATCTTTGCAACATCAAATAGAATCAAGGTGAATCCTTTTTTATTTTCCTTCAAAGATGGTGAAATCTACACTCATGGTTCATTTGATAAAATGATTAAATCATCTATTCGCAAAGAGGATGTCCTTGTTCATAATTGCAATATCACTCTGCAATCCAAATCCTCTTCTAACAACCAACATAACAAAGATAAGAACAAATTATGGAACAAGACTAAGAATATCGTTAATGACAAAATCATGGCTACAACTTCAAATTCTACCACTGCTAAAGAGAAAGCTTTCAATCTATCTACTATTGTGAAAGCTAAAACTAAAAAGCCTTGGGCTTCTAAGCCTAAGAGAAACTTCACTCCTCTTGGAGAATCACTTGAAAATGCTCTGAAGACATTTTTACCTAATCAAATTATTACTTTTCCTGACAACTCAAGACCTTATTATCCTAAGATCAAGCCTAAATGGTGGAACGACAACCACTATTATGATTATCATCACAACAAAGGCCACAAGACTAATGAATGCATGAAACTCAAAAATCTCATCTAGGATCTAATTTATAATGAGACTATTATGGTTGATCCCCTACAAGAAAACAATGATCATAAGGCTTTCAAGGATCCTTTTCCTATATTTAAAAAAGGGGAGTCTTTCAAGAAAAATGATAATAAGGTTTCCTACACATATTCTAACAATGATAATGTGATCAACATGCTTGAATCTTCTAATCACACTAAAGGAAAAGCTAAAGTTGAATCATCTAATGCGATCACCCACTCTCAAGAAAAAGTCACTCCTTCAGGAGAAGCTTTGTCTTCCTCCTCTTCTCCTAAGAAAATAACAATCTCATCAACTCAACTAGCTACCCTATCAACTACATAGGATTCTAATCTAGTTGACCAACTTCAATACACTTCAGCTCATATCTCTCTACTCAAGCTACTACAAATGTCTCCTTCTCATAGGGACATTCTTGATCAATCCCTTCTTGTGGAAAATGTACCTAAGGACCTAGATGTTGATAAGTTCTAGTCCATGGTTGATCACATCACTTCACCTCCTTATCTCACTTTCTCTGAAATAGATGGAAAATATATTATCCATCCTCATAATCAGCCCCTCCATATTGAATTTTCCATCCATCATTATAGGGTTAAGCATGTTTTGATAGATGGAGGTGTGGGATTGAATATATGTGCTTTCGGTCTGGTTAAATCTCTCAGTTTCTCATAGCATGATGTTGATCCCTGATGCAAAATAATGATTAAAGAATATGATGAAGAGGAAAATTATTCTAAAGGCCTCATAGTCTTGCCTATTTGGGTAGGTCCTATTCAACATGACATCATCTTTCAAGTCCTGGATATTCCCTTGGCATACAACATACTTTTGGCTTATCCTTTGATCCATACAATGCAAGCAGTTCCTTCAATATCTCATGATAGAATTAATATCACCATTCCTACAGATTCAACATGTTCCTATAAAAATCCTAAGCAAATAAATTGAATGGTTCTTCATAAAAAATAAGGATCACCTCCTGACAAATTAGAAGCAAAGGAAAAAGCACCTTTATCAAATTATGAAAAAATCATACTTATCAGACCTACTAGTATAGGAACCTATCAAGTGGACACTTTCCCCAACTCTTCAAAATATCATGGTACATCATATCCATTAGTTACAACACCTATTATTCATGAAGGTACTGTAATGATTAAAGATAAAATACCCCTAGAACTGGAAAGGGAAGAAAGTGCTACCTTACTCTACAAGAGAAAAGAACCTAAACAAAAGGACAAACATATTGACATATCACCTAAAAAGTATGGTACGGGCTATCAACTTATGAAAAAGATGGGACATGATGGAAAAATTCCTCTTGGTAGAGGCAAAGGTCTTCTTGAACCTCTACATGCTTAATTCAGAAATCCTAAGGACAAAACTGGTGTTGGTTATCATGAACATGAGTTTGACACACCTAAATGCAGCACTCCCACATATGAGGATTTAAATGATGAAAAAAAAATCATAAATTCTACCTGTGACATATGAAAGGCTCTTACATATCCAAAATTCTAATCCAGACTATCAGGGAGAGCCTTACATACCTTCTCAAGTTCCTCAAGAACATGACCTTGGTCCTAACCAAGAGGATCTCACTCTTGTTGATGCTAATACTGATACTACTACTACCACTCCTACTACTAATTGAGGGAAACTTCCTGACATCTCCCATATCTTGGACATGCCTCGGGGTATGCCTATTCTAGACTACTCTATGACTCCTGCTACTAAAAGAGCTCCTACTACTGAAAATACAACTCTTGTGATAGATGAAAGTGATGATGAAAACCTCCCTCCTACTATATCTCTAGATGGTTACATTAGGTAGTATTAATAGAGAAATAGACTCAAATTAATATAAGTAGGATTCATTATCAAATCCTACAATATACATACAAGTTGGTGTCATACATAGATATTCTCTTGATATGAACTTTGAAAGAGGAGAAATCTCTAATTCTCAAGATCAAGCTAACAATGAAGATCCTTCTCATCCTTTTGTGGAATTTATTCCTATGGCTCCTAGGTTGTCTACTCAAATCAATGCTTTAGCTAATCAAGAAAATCATGGGTATATAATACCTCATCCTATGATAGCTTCATGGAACATAGGAAGATCTATAATTGAGTTGGTCCCTATTCATGCACTTCTACCACCACATGAGAGACTTAGTCCTCATAATATACCATATGTTTTAGACTCACATAATATTCTTCTAAAATCCTCTAAATCTTGTAGAACAACTCACGATCGACAACATTCTATGGAGGATACTTTTCTTAATCTCTTTGACTCATTCATGAATGATGAGGATGATACCGGTATCTTTGCACTTGAACCTATTGAGCCTCTTTCCCTTGTCTTTCTTGAATCAAGTGGCTAGCCCACTTCCCATCTATCCCTCCATCTAAACCAATCATATCAACCTCATTCATCCATAATTCCTAAGTCTTGTGGAAACAATTTGGATGTGCAACATAAAAATCAAATATACACAAATCCACTTATATATAAAGGTCACTATGTCCTATCTAATTGGCATGTTAGTAAAAAAGAAAAAACAATATTTAAGAGATCACAAGGGTTCTCTAGAAAGAAAAGAAGAAAATAAAAAATAAATATGGATTCTAAAATCAATTACCAAATAATTGTGATCAAAAGCATCTCAAAGTAAAGAATGATTGAAGGCTATGTGGATTCCCAAGTCCCTCTTGAAGGACTTGGATATAAAATAAAAATCAATGTTGCCATTCAAGCTTCCATTTCTTTCATGTGACTCACTTCACTCTCATAATCTCTCCACCATCATTACCTTTTATACCTCACGCCATTCTTCACTCCATCATTACTTTCCCAGAAGTGTAAACTGGTGTCTATTCATCGCTAATGACTTGCTTTAGAGAAATCTCTATGGTACTCTCCTTATACATTTAGAGCGTGAGGAATCTAAAAAAGTGTTAAGAGAGGTCCATGAGGTTATTTGTGGATCTTAATCGAATGATCTTTCCTTGACTATGAAACTCTTGACAGTTGAACACTACTTTCTAGATCCATCTTCTATCGCTACTACAACATCAGGTTTTGTAGCCTATCAACTAGCTACTATAAATAATAATGTCTCAAAGGGCCTCTCAATTCTCTTCACTTGCATCAACTCTAAAACTAAGCATTCTACTCTTGTACAATAATTTATGATATTGAAAAAATTGTAAAAAGCATAAAAAGTCCTGAAAAATCCTAAAAATGGTAAAATGTCCTAAAAAATTATCATCCTGGTGAAAACCTAGAAATAGGTGCTGTGATGTATCCACAAAAAAATCAAATATAAAAAATAATACAAAAAAAATGAAAAAAGAACAAAAAATCAAAAATAGAAAATCTTGCCTTGGTGAAAACTTGGAAACAGGCGCCTTGGTAGCAAAAATAGAAATAATCCCAAGTGGTGAAAACTTGGAAAATAGGCGTCACTTGTAATTAGCACTCCATCTATCAATGCGTGACTGAGCTCTTGTCTCCCTTTATCCATCTTGCTCTTCATTTCCTTGTGTCACCATGGGTTGGAACTTATCTTTGTCTTTTCCTTGGTTCTTATCCTCCATCTGGGGAAAAACGTACGCCTATCTGAGTTGTCAATTCTTTATCACTTGGTTAACCTCTTGAGCTTAACTTGAGTCATTTTATCAATCCTTCTCAATAGACACTTTATTGCTGACACATCCACTTGGTGTTTCTCAACACCCTAAACCTTTAGTGTTTCTTAACACTACCAATTTGGACATTAGTGTGTTTTCAACACATATTAGATCTTATACTATTCACTACGCACTTGCACTTTAACACTAGCACAAATGTGTTTCCTTAACACCTAGCACAAACTAGAACTTAGAAAACTTAAACGACTAAGATATGCTAAACTATTTTCTTTTGTGTTGTCTCTTATCATTGATTTTCACTTGCTATGTCTTCTAAGATTTCTTGACGATGTCTACTTGACTAGAGACTCATGACTTTGGGCATAACATATTTTTCTTTGATTTCTACTTGTGGTGTGATTTCAATAATCCTAAGTTGTCTAATAAACTGGGTGTGTGTGTTAAGAGTCTCCATCACGATTGGAATGTCACACATACCTCGACCCTCTTTATTCAAATACTTAGGTGAGGTTGGAATTATCTCCTTGTCAGTTTCTTGTGTGTAGCACATATAACGACACTCTTGGTTATCTTGGCAGGTTGTGCCTCAGTACGGGTGTTATCTTACAACATTAACTTGGAAACCATGTTCAGGTCATCTCATCTCATGTGCCTTGATGCTTACATGTTTTTCCTACATCTTATCTGATAAGGTTGTATTCATGTCTCCATGGTGGCCCTCGCACCACTAAATGTTGTACTGACCTTCAATGTCCCAAATGCTCAAATAATAAAAATTAATGGTCTACTAGATCGGTGACTTGACTACCCTCATGTCTTAGGCTACATTTCATTATAGGGCTACATTTATCTTTTTATTTTTGGTTCCCTTGAGCTATGCTTTCTTTTCATCATTCATATTTCTCTTCACCAAGCTATTTAGCTGCAAATCCTTATCTTTGATCCTATTTTTTGGGATAGAAATCAAAATTCCAAATCTTCTAACGTAGTTGATTTCTAATGATATCACTTCTTGCTCACTTTTGCCTTCATTTCTTGGACTTCTGAGGCTAATATTTTCCCCTTGCACCTCATTTCCATTTTGATCCCGAAGGGTAATGCATGACAATATAGAAAATATTTTCGTTAATCAAATATCCTAATTTTCAAATCTAGTAATTTAACCAAATCTTGAATCGATCAAGTCAATCAGGACTAAACATCATCGCTCGGGGCATCTCATCTTCATCGCTTCATATCAAGTTGAGATTCTCCACATCTCCTTTATGAAAGAGTGTTCTCATCACTTCATATTGGTTCACTCGGATAGACATCTTTTTGATCTCATGGGGCATATGATGCTCATCAGGACCCATATCAATTTGTTATTGTCTCTCAGATGATTAGCTATCTCAATCTCTTTGGATAGATATTTAGTCTCATCACTTCATATTAGGTTGGATACTCTCATCTTTCTTATCAGTTTTCATTCAATCAGGTTTGAAATCCAATCTCTGCCAGCTATCTTGACATCATCAGTCTTTGACTCAATGCGTTCCCAGATCGCTCACACATTAGTCAAAGAGGGGAAAATGTAATCACCTAAAATTGGTCTACTAGAACTTGAGCCCCCCTCTTGATCAAATTGTCTAGTTGCTAAGCATCATTATGCAAAGTAACCCTTAAAAACCCCATTTTCATAATTAAATCGAAAATCTTATATCAAGCTTATACTATGGTCTAATTTCTAGAGCTTTCATATTTATTTAATTGCTAAAACCTTTCTTTTAATATAAAGTTCCCACACTTTTATTAAAATAACACTTTCACATGTGTGCATACTTAATCCTGATTAATTAGCAATTAAAGGGAGTTTGTGCTTTCAAATCCTATTTTTTCTTATTCTACCTAACATCTATTTCTGCCTCTTAATCCTCACCACTCATCTCTACCTAACTTTTCATCTCCTTACATCTCCTTTTGCCTCTTAATCTCAATCACTCATTATGTTGCCTCTTAATCTCTACCCTTCATTCTTGAGGTAATTCCTTTAAAAGGAAGCTCTTCCTTGGCTCAAGGGTCCATCCTCTTACATTCTAAATCCTTATCCTTAGAATCTTGCAATCTAGCATCTTGCATTCCATCTCTCTTGCATTCTTAGAATAATCTTGCTAAATTGAATTCTTAGCTTTATTTTCTCTCACTTCTTAGCTTAGCTCCATTTCTATCTTAATCTTGCATTGTTAATCTAGTTTCTTTCTTACATTGTTTCATAGTTTTCGCTCTTGCTTTCTCATTCTATATTACTAGTTTATTGCATACATTCTAGCTTAATCTCTCATTTTTAGCTTGCATTCTTGCATCTTGGCTTCATTTGTTGCACTTTGAATATTTCATTTTGTAGTAGCCAAGTCACTAATCCTCTATGCCAATTTGATAAGCATCATGAGAAGGATTAAACTCACTTCAACTAGGAAGCTATGAGCCTCTTCTTGAGATTTCCTCTTCCTTGGATTCTCTCAAGTGTAATGGTTCATAGAAGTGTGTCACACTTTTGATCACACAATTATAAGCACCAATTGGTTTGGTTGTGTTCTTCTTAGAAATCATCGGATCCTTTCAATATATTCTATATTGTCAAAAAAGGTAGTATGGGGTAGTTGGATGAACTATAATCCTTGGCCAACCATCTCTACTCTAATTTTATTTAGTAATTTCATGAATGAATAGATACATTTTACTCTTGTATCTAGTACACACTATCATATTTATTATTACTTCAAGTATTTAATTTATCAGATATAACAAAAAACATTTAGTGTAACTGCTTGAATGAAATCAGGTCAAAATTATGTGATTCATGCTCTGAAATCCTAATAAAGGTGAGAAGATCCTATAAGGTGGTCAAGACCAAGTGATCAAGCTATCTTTAAGGATTGTATAACAAATAAAATGAAGAAGAAAATTATGAGTAAACAAATGATAAAAATATAAGAACCCTTCCCAAAAACAAATTAAAATCCAAAGCATTAACCAACTTTCTAGTTAGAATGAGAGAGAAACCTTCATTGAAGAACTCTCAAAGGGATACCAGGAAACAATTGTGAGAAATTTACCACTCCCTAATAAAACATAACAAGAAATTTCTAACAAATAATACAACTCATACACACATTCAACGTTGGACAAGGATTATAAGAGGGAAATTTTGAACTCATATAAATATTGTGTTGCATTAAGAATTTATCCATCTAATGGAAACCAATCATTTGAGGATCCAAACTACAAACCTATAAATGAATGGATCAAAATAATAAGTCAAATCTTGAAAGTACCTATAGAGTGTTGGGGATGCTGGAGGAAAATGTGTAAAGGATGTGCACATAGCTGAGAGTGCAAGGAAAGCATCATAATGTACTGGTCATAATAATCCACCCACACCCAAAACATAAGGGAGTAAACAAGAGTGAATACGATGACTCCTCTAGAAAGTTTTAATGTTGATTAATAGAAACTACAGAAGTTTAGGAATAGGTCAAAATATCTTACAATGAATTAAAAAACATGTGAGACTATATAAATAGAAAGTGGTCAGGAGGAAAAGGACTATTGGCTGAGAGTGTTTCTATCAACACTATGGGGTATAGTCATTGACCAGTTCATAGGAATTGGATGCTTCATCCACAACATCTTGGGAAATATTGAAAAATGCATTCAAGGATAATTTTAAACTACTACGAGATGAAAATTGGATCATCATAAGAATTTACAATACCAAACAAGTTAAACATGAAAATATATGATCTCACAATCATAGGCTCAAGAAATTATTGGTAAAATTGGAGAACTGATTAGTAGACAAACTAAAGAAGCATTGGATCATCAAGGGATTGATTCATTATTTAAGAAGAAAATAAATTAGGTTCCATCATCATCATACATTGATTATTAGAATCAAGTGATGGTCATTGATAGTGAAAACAAAAAATCCTCTCGAGGGAAGAAGAGGATAAGGGATGACAAGAGCACCAAAGATAGCGGTGATGATGAATTGAAAAAATTCCAAGCCCTATGAGGGGATATGATGATAATGAATAAAGAATTAAAGGCCAAGAAAAGAACTAATAAATAAATAAACTAATGAAATATGGTGTACTAAGTGAAAACATAAGTGGCAAATAAAATTTAATTTTCCTAGAAAGATTTTTTGTGACCTTTTCATGAGATGGGTCATTAAATAAAGGAGTGCCTATATGATTTTAAGAGTATTATAAAAGTACTCTTCACACAAGGAGATTCCTCTATTGAATCTACCAAATGCATTGCCAAGTGGTCATCACAATCAATAAGGAGAGAAAAATAAAATACAATATGACGTGAGTCGAAAATGGTTTCTTATCATATAAAATCAAAAATATAGATAATGGGGACACTATGAAAGAGACTTTTAGAATAATAATATAATGTACAATTATTGCACAAATGGTGTTGACCAAGTGACCATGAAGACACCAAATAACTGAAGTCAAAGGTTATACACACACACACACACACACACACACAGGGCATAGAGGAACAAGAAAAGAAAGTTCTTACAATAAAAAAAGTACAAATGAAGAGAGAAGTTTACCTAAACCATCATAAAAAGAAGGAATGACTCTAAGAAGCTAGAGTAGAAAAAGTTATGGGGAAGGAACAAACAACCAGATGATCCCACAATGTTGTGTCCCACTTTTTGGCCAACTTTGACACTAAGACGAACATTTTGAAAAAAACAACTTTTCTTTCAAACACATATTGTTGAAAAACCATTAAGAATTTGAAGATGGTGTAAAATAGTTTCTTTTATCATTTTGTTTCTAGTTTCTAAATAAATTTTTAAAAGAAATTTTTGGAATTCATTTGTATCCATTTTTTCTTCTCCTTTGAAAAGTGGTTTGTCTGAAAAATCAACATTTTTTAGGGAGTGACATTCGCTTTGATCAGTATAATTTTTTTTCTAAAAATGAGTAAAATATTATTCTTTTGAAGTTAGGTTTTTAACATCAATATCTAGAGGATCCAATTGGTTTCATTCAATTTGGTTGAATATTTAATAATTTATTGAGTTATGAAGTGACACTAACTGTAATTTGGACATAGGTTTTATGCAAATCGCTCTAACTTGATTTGTATATATCAAAATTTGTGTTATCTATTTTTGATAGAAAGGTAACTTAAATACCTATTTCCTACATATTTTCAATAAAATTTTTTTACTAATTTACTATTTTCCATAAGCATCGAACTGAGTAGTTGCTAAATGGTTAGACAACCTATGTTTAATCAAACTAAAAATAGAAATTCACAATGAAATCAATATATATATTAAAATCATAGTCATTGTAAAGCTTGTTTTCAGTAGCATCATCTAGCATTTGGGTTTCAAGAAGATTGTTTTATTTGGTCCTTGATTAAGGCCTTCAAAGAGAAGAAATTTACCGAATTTTGTTGGCCTTGGGGAGAAAATCCACATTCAATGTCTTTGTGCAAACACCCCTTCGAGTGAAGGGGGTTTACATGAACCTAATGAGCTTCACACGAAGGCCTCTTCGTACAAACACTCGGCAAAAATACAATGGCAATGACACTACTAGTTTTTTTAGCCAAGCATGTTCACCTGAACTAGGTCAGTCGGTTTTGGTTTTTTTGGTCGTGACTATTCATTTGGATATAAATAAATTGATTTTTCATAGAAACATATGCAATTTAATTCTCTTTTTTTATTCCTTGTAATTTTTTTGAAGGCATTTTTTTCAAGAACAAGAATGGGAAATAAGAAGGGAAGGAAAAGTAAATCTACAAGAAAACGTTCACCTGGTAGAGAACAAAAGGATCATGAAGCTTCATTGGCACATTATTATAGAGCTAAAGAAGGTATGCATCTTTAATTTTACATGTCTGAGCTTTATATATCTCTATTATTAGATTTCTCTATTTTTTTCTAATTTATTTTGTTTTTTTGCAAGCTCACAATAAACAAGTACAAGATGAAGCAGAAGCTCGGCAAGAGGGTCAACCCAATTTGAATAAATGTATGTTGGAGAAGGGTCAACATCATTTCCTACAGAAGGTCAAGCAATGGATGTTGGAGAAGAGTCAAGATTACTTCCTCCTATTGGTATGGATGAACATATAAATATAGCTCCAAGTATGAAGAGAAAAAATAATTATATAAATCTAGATCATTTATTTGAAATGGATGTGGAGAAAATGAGATCACTTGCTGAGCAACTCTTAACTCTCTCTAATAAGAGGTTAATGAATAGGATAGAAAGGGAAATAATGATTAAAATTAATAATCTTGAAACACTTGAACAAGCTCAATTACTTTCAATTGTACTTCTATAAAGACCCATTAAAATTGTTGGGTATAGACACAATATCAAAAAAGAGAAGACTTTCTAGCATGCAAAATGATATTATTGAAAATTTTAAGAAATTTTTGGGCTTAATCTAAGGATAAGGTCACTATAAGAAGAGTGATGTTGACATCCATTGTAGGTAACATTATGCCCCCAAAAAAAATCTCATCTATTTCATTTGATATTATTTGTAGTAGAGAAATAATATCACGATATGTTAAAAGGAGAATGCTTTTGGATCATAGTACCTTGGAAGGAAATTGGGCAATTATTTGTAGAGCTCCTTGTTCTGATAAGATTGAGAAGGGAAACAAGAATTGATCACATCATTTTGGAATGATAATACCTGTCCTTCATCAAATAGTAGAGATGTTATCAGACATGGGATTAGACATAATGAGTATGAATATCATACAAAACATTGGTTGGAAAAAATGTAACATGAAATGTATGTGTAATTTAGAGTTCTAATCCTAATATAAAGATTGAGAAATGTATTGTGTGTGGACAAAAAAAGTGTTTGAAACTTGTTGTTTTTATCATATTGAATTTGATCTCCACTATCAGGTTTTTCAAAATATTGTAGAAGACACTTATGGTTTTCAAAATGTCTTCTTAGTAGATGAAGTGAGTTCATATCATCCATTTTATGTGACAAAAGAGATGATGCAGTTGGTCAAATAAATTGCATAAAAGGAATTTGTGAAACATTTGGTGATTTGTCTTTTTTCCCTTTGAAAAATGAATACACTAATGTGACAAAGATGGTAAATTGAAAGAGTTAC
>BSBK01012959.1:2500-98011 GCA_027943335.1 Chamaecyparis obtusa | reverse complement strand
AAGAACCAGTAAGAAAAACTCTATTCTTGACCCTAACAAAATATACAGAGAATAGAAGAGAAGAAGGAATTGAAAAGGGAGGAAAAATATACCCCTTTCACAGAACCCCCTAAATACAATATGAGAATATGAGGACCATTGCTAACCCTAGAGACCTAAGATAGCCATATAGCCCATTGGGAAAATTACAAAAATCTTGAAGGCAAGAAAGATACAATGGGTATATTACCCCCAAAAAAATAAGACTGCATACATATTACATATATGAACATCGCAGATCAAAAGAGAGAGAAATTCTGATGAAATCCCCGCTTGCACATGTGAAAAGAGAACCTTTAGGAATGAAGATGACTGATAATCAAAACCTCATATTTGAAACATGCACACCAGAAAATCACAAAATACCAAAAGAGAGCAGGAGGCACAGCATAGCTATCATGAATTTAGTCTTCCATAAAAACTGAAGAGATATCAACAGAACTGAGCTTAAGGTTCAGATCAAGAAGGGGCTGGGATGGGGTCGAGAGTTGTGGGTGAGCGAAGGACTGAGAGGATGAGAAATTGGAAGAATATTGCTCTAGAAAATCAAGAATTGCAAAGACTATCTAGTGAATGTTATTGACACAATCCTTGGTCATATTTGCAAATATTGTGTTGGGAGTTCCCTTTGATCTTCAACTTGTAGATTTATACTTTGATGGATAACTTTAATAAAACTTTGACTCTATCACCACTCCAAAGTCTACAAGGAAGAGGGCCAATTAACAAGGATCAAAAGAGATCCTCCTACACTTTGAGCCTTAATTCACTTCTTGAAAGGAATCACTAAATGTTATACCAATATACTCTTTACTAATTGATTTAAAGATTTGATCATTTAATTTGTGTGTGTGGTTGATGACAATGAAATGCCTCCAGAGGATGGACCAGTGCCTTAACCTAGGGCAAAGAGTCACCCAATTACATACATCAACTAAAGATCTTAAATCAAACACTCCTGGGCTCAGGATAAGTGCTTTGCCTATTACCCCTTTCCCTCAAACACATGGACATCAGATTCTTACTTGGTTGTAAACTCACTGAACTCACCTAAAAGACTTTAATCCTAACTTTCTTAGGAACTCAGAGATGACTTCACAATACTCTTTGTTTACCATATGCTAATACACTTTGTGACACTAACATATATGAGCTTAGAACCGAAACAAGAAGACATACACAAATGCAAGATTAGAACTCAATAGTATTCTCATTAACATATCCAAGATCAATATACAATCGAGAGCAACAACAAAGATAGGAAAAGGGCCCAAAATCTAGCTCCTCTTTCAATATAATAACATCAACAACCAGGGCCCAAAATCTAGCTCCTTTTTCAATATAATATCATCAACAACCAAGGACCAAAAAGAAAGTTTTGGAACCTACACTAAGTCAAAAAAGCTACAATATATACCACCACTAGTCACCTTGGAATCCTCAAAGAGGATGCATCAAGCTTCGGGTGACTAGGGTTAGGGTTTCAACCACTAAACCCACTACAAACAGTCACAAATTTATTACAGGGGAAGAAAACCCAGGCAACCAGGAGAAAACAAACCCCAGATTGATCCGAGCAATCATGAAAATCTCACTGAGAAGGTACTGAGAATCACAAAACAATCTAAAATGTCAACTTGTTTGGCCACCTACAACATGCCTCGAGCACCAAAAACATAGTACAAACCCCTGTAGATGATCACGGCACACCTTGGACCACACTGGAATTGTAAACAAATCATCTCTTACTAGCTCCAGTCGCTTCGGCATTCAATTTTGGTCCTTCTAGTCGTAGGAAACCCTCAGAAATTTGAATTTGAAAACAAACGGTCAGTTTTATAGCGCGAGAAATGAATCAACGGTCAACATTTGAATCTCGATCAACTTTAAGTCCTGACCATCCGATCCTTCTTTTTCACGGTCTTTATGATTTTTCACTTAATAGGACCTTAGCCAAACTTAGCGAATTAGTGACTGAAGGATACCTCCAAGTCGCAGAATACTTTACATCTCTGCCAGATAGTTTAGCAATTATGCGAATGCTTGTTCGTCGAACCGCTAAAACATTTAGAGAGCTATTGTCTTTCTTTGTGAATGAGCGAACCTTTGAAAATTTGTCAAACCGCCAAAACTTTATCCCAACTACCAAAAGACTGATAAACTTAACCGGGCCCGCACCAAGAAGATCGATGGTTGTCTCATCTTCGCATAGCCCTCCAAGATTCCATCAGATCATGAGACAACCATTGAATGCACAATCTTTCCCTTCCCTGACAACCCTCTGACAGGAAATGAAATCAATGGTGGTCTTAAGATCGCAAGTTTCAGAGAAAACCCATCAGATTACATGCCAACCGTTGATGCTCTGTCATTGTCAGAACCCTCTGACCCTCAAAATACCTGACCCCACTAATAGCACGCCCAGTCACTCTACGTGGACCAATCAGATAACAACAAATTAGCACACCTGGCATGTGGACCCGTTGCACTTTATCCCCTCTGAAAAAGGTTGAATTAACAGTTGGCACATGATCTTAAGCCTCTGACAGATCCTATAAGATCATACACCCATCGTTGATTGATTGACAATGTTAGGACCCTCTGATGCACCTAGAAACCAAGTCCCACTGACAACTCCCACGGTGTTAATACATGGACCAATAAGATGCCGCCATTTGTGCATACATGTCAATGGACCCACCTATCTACCATCTACCATTGCATCGAATGGTTGTCGCTATACCGCCATATTAAACATCGAGCACTTTACCTTAGCGGTGTAACGATAGCCGTGACATGTGTCAGTACTTTAATCCACTGCAGACCTTGAAGACGGGCCCGCCAGGATAGGTGGCACCTTGTCGCTAAAGCACATGTTAGAAACTCTAACATGCGGAAGGCTTGCAGATTAACGACAGCCACTAGTTTAAAAGGGTGAAACATTAGAAAAATTACAGCAGGGGACCTAGGAAAAATTAACGCCGAAAGACTTAGGAATTTAGGGAAATATTAAAGGGGGACCCTGATGTAAAACCTAACCACATAGCGAGCGAGGGGACATAACATTTAAGCACATGGGTTATTGATATTTCAAGTGACCTGATAAAGTAACACAAGATTAGAACAGGGCCAAATGACCTAGGTTTTTTTTACCAACAGCTAGATATTTGAATTTTCAATAAGGGTTTCTAGGCCAGAGACCAGGAAAAACACTACAGAGACCATGGGAAAACCTGTGAGGCCAAGAAATTTTTTTAGAGTGCTAACAGTGGCTCTGTGTGGGGATGTATGCCTCCTGCAGGCATAGCAAGGATCTAGAATCACTAGTTAAAGTAGACCATCCCACTAGAAAAAACTGACAACAGAGAGCAAGATGACCAAAACCTACAGACCAGGACAAAAGAGGGCAGGGGTAGGCAACTTATTTATAGAATTTACAAAATGTACAGACCTAACTACTATTCATGGAAAATAGAATACTTCAAAAGAAGTATTTCTTCAAGAATTGTCCATGAACTGGCAATTCCTGAACATCACCATTTAATTCTTTTACAATGTATGAATCTTGGCCCCATTTCTCATGAATTAGATATGGCCCTAGCTAGATGGGATCAAACTTACCACATTTTCCTTTATCCTCCAATCTAGCATTCCAAACTAACACCAAATCACCAGGCTCAAACCTTCTATCAACAGTCTTCTTGTCATACAAATTCTTAACCTGCAACTGCAATTTCGCATTTCTTGCAACTGATTCTCTTCTTGTTTCATCTAGTCTAATGAGGTCCTCAATCCTCAATTGCATCTCATCATCTATGTCATCATCATATAACTAAACAAATTTATACATTTCCAACAAATTATTTTGAGGCATTCTTGCATGTATTCCATATACCAGGTCAAATGGTGCACAACCTATTGCCTTCTTCATAGTTACCCTATCAACCCATAGAGCTAATGGTAGCTTTGAATTCCATGCTCTCTTATTCTTTTCAAGAATTCTTTTTAGAATTTTAATCAAACTCTTATTAGTGGATTTTGCCTGTCCATTTCCTTGTGGATGATAAGGTGAGGAATAAGAAGTCTGAATTCCTAAACCTTTGCAAAATTCCTTGTATTCAGTAGACCTAAAGCACATTGCATTATCACTTACTATCCTTTCAGGGCAACCAAACCTTGTAACAATGTTATTCAACAGAAAATCAATTACCACCTTACTAGTTGCATTTCTTGTAGGTATAGCCTCTACCCACTTTGTAAAGTAATCAGTGGAAACTAAGATCCATGAGTGTCCTCCACTTGACTTGTTTGGTATCTCCCCTATGAAATAAATTCCCCATTATTGGAAAGGATCTTGTACTTCTACTAGTTTTAATGGCATGTTACCTGAAAATTTGAGCTTACCAGAGAACCTTTGACAAGCATCACACCTCCTCACCAACTGTTTTGCATCCTTGAAGATTGTGGGCCACCAATATCCTACTCTCAGGATTTTATGAGTAGTTGTCTTACCCATATAATGCCCACCACAAACTCCCTCATGCATTTCTTTTAACAACTTGTTAGCCTGATTTTCATCTACACACTTCAACAGTATGCAATCTAAATTCTATCTATACAATTTACATTTCACAATTACATACTTGATGGTCTGTAATTTTAATTTCCTCTTCTGATTATCATTCATTCCTATTGGACATTTCATGTTTCTCAAGTAATAGATGATATCCTGATACCAAACACAATCATCCATATCACATGTATAATCAATTTTAGAATAATTTACCTGATTTGCATCAAGATTGGATTGGGCCATCAGTTTTGCCAATCCCTATCCTCTAACCAATTTGGTAATCTAGACATCAATATTGAACTCTTGGATCCTATTGATCCATCTGCATCTTCTTCTAGATACCTCCTGCTGTGAGAAAATATCTTTCACAGCTGCACTTGGCACAAAGGCAATCACAACTGCCCCCATCAAGTAACACCTAAAAGCCTTGATTGCCTTCACAAGTGCATATGCTTGTTTTTCATTTATGTCATACTTCAATTCAGCAGCCTGCAAAGATTTATTGAAAAATGCAATAGGCTTCTCAAAACCATCCTTATTCTTTTGTAACAAAACTGCAGCAATAGTATGAAAGGATGCAAAGGAAAAAATGTGCATTGGGACATTATAATCAGGTGCCTTAAGCACTGGTGCATCTTTTATAGCCTTCTTGATGTTTTTGAAAGCCTCATCAGGATCACCCTCCCAATTGATTACAGATCCCTTCTTCAACATCTTAGAAATAGGTCTAGTAACCTCTGCAAAATTTGTTACAAACTTCCTTAAGAAATTGACCTGACCAAAGAAGGACTGAATTCCTTTAACATTCTTTGGTCTCTGAATTTTATCAATAGCTACTACCCTCTCAGGGTCAATTCTAACTCCTTGCTTTCCAACCAAGTGGCCAAGCAACTTGCCTTCCGGGTATGTGCAAGATCATGAGGGGCCAAAAAGTGGCAATGTCAGTTCAAAACTTTGACAATGTAGCTGACGGCTTTTTTTCACCCGAATTTGATAAAACAAAAAGGGTATCTTAAGGAGATTATCAACTTTCTATCAATATAATTGCTGTCAATTTTTGAATTCGGTAAGTAATTATTAGTTATTTTCTAATTGAGCTACCTCTAAAGTGCTGATTTATATATACTGATTGAAAAATGACTAACTTTCAGATGGTATAACATTTTTCAAATCTGAAAAATGAGTCACATTCTATGCTTCGCCTACTATAAGGAAAAAAATAAAATTGAATTTTGTAAAGTTTGAATGAGTTAAGGTGGTCAGACATGGGAGTTTTTTTATTCTGAAAATGTTATAGAAAAAAATTCATAATTAATTATTTTTTTATAATAAAATTATAAAAAAATATGCATCACATCCAGGCATGAGTCTACTACTTATATATAAAATATTATAATAAAATATTATCATTTGATTATGATTAAGGTTGTCAGACATACATCTACTTCTTATTTTTTTGCTGAAATTTTTGTACTGCTGCATTGAAATCTATACTTTTCACCAATCATACTAACTTTTTCTCAAAAAAGGCCTATTATTTTAGAAACTACATTCAATTTTCTATACATTTTATTCTTACAACTTTTTTATATTAGGTTCATAGCTAGTTGAAATTTTCACATCAAGTTGACTAACCCCAATTTGCTGATTTTTCATTGCCACTTAAGGGCATAGTTTGGCCCCTCATGATCTTGCACATACCCTTCCATGACACAAAATGCACATTTCCTTGGATTTAATGAAATGCCAAATTCCAAGGCCCTCACAAATATTTTCTGTAAATGAATATAGTGGTCATCTTCCCTCTTGGAATAGGCAGTTAAATCATCTTGATAAATAACAAGGAAATCATTTATGAAATCTAAAAATGAAACATCCATTGCTCTTTGAAAAGTAGCACCAGCATTTGTGAGACCAAAAGGCATTCTCACATAAATATATGTCCCCCAAGGTGTTGTGAAAGCTGTCTTGAATTGTTTTGATTCCTTGACAATTACCTGATTGTAACCAGAGAAACCATCCATCATAGACATCAATTCTGATCCGGTCACTCTCTGCAACATAGCTTCCATATTGGGCAGACAATAGTTATCCTTTAATGAGCTGATGTTTAAATTCTGGAAGTCCACACAAAGCCTGATGTCACCATTCTTCTTTCTCAGAGGAACAAGGTTTGAAACCCAAGAAGAGTGCCTTATAGGCTTGATAATTCTAGCATCTCTCAGTTTCATTAACTCTTCTTGCATCTTGGGTGCCAAAGTGGGATTTATAGGCCTTTATTTTTGTCGGAAAGGTTTAGCATCATCTTTCAATGGAATAACATGCTAAAACAAATCTTCTCTATAAACCTTTAGGTCATCATATGACCATGCAAAAACATGCCTAAATTTTCTCAATAGCTCAATCAAAAATTTCTTTACCTTTTGAGATATATCTCTACCAATGTATACCTTCTAAGGTGCCTCATGTGTTCCAAGATTTATCTACTCTAGATCAGCATGATCCTCTCTTTTGTTATTCTTTTGAACTCTATCCTGGTTATCAAAGATAGTCTCCAAAACAACAAGCCCCTTGGGCACCTTCTTAGTTCTAATTTGAATGACCTCATTGCCTAAGACAACCTCCTTTCCTTCCACTGACTCAACCAAGGCTGAACAATCATATTCCTGACCATGATACTGATCTTCACAACTCATAAACTTCAAGATATCATTATCATCATCAAAACTTGCCAATTTTCAATATTGTCTAGTATACTAGGCCTAGCCTAAATTTCAAATTTAGAGATACCAGAAAATGTAATATCAGTGGGATTGATTGCAATATTGGCTAACAAATCAGCCATCTTATTATTACTCCTATCCTTCCATTCAATATTGAAGGCATCAAAATGTTCAATCAAATCCCAAACTACATTCCTATATTGTTTCAACCTCTTATTCTTGGAAGCATACACTGACCTGACTTGGGACACCACCAACTCAAAATCACCAACAACACTTATGCATTTAATACCATGCTTTTGTGCCAACCTTAGTCCTAACAAAAATGCCTCATATTCTGCTATATTGTTGGTACAAAAGAAATTTAATGTGAAAGAAAATTTGTAGGTGTTTCCATTAGGAGAAATAAGTAAGATACCTGCTCCTGCTCCATCTTTGCAATTTGCACCATCAAAGTACATTACGCACAAATCACCCTTCACGGAATTAACACTTACCTCAACAGAGATAGGTGACAAAATAGGTTCCTTTCCAAATATAGGGATCTCTTCCCTAAAAGCATTAATATCAGTATCCACAAAACATATAGTTTCATTATCAATATTTCTCTCAATCATGTGGTATACTCTTGGCTCTCACTCAATCTTAACAAACTGATCATCAATCTTGAAAGTGGCATAGGACAGATCACACTGTAAACTTCCACCCATGGTAGCAGTCCACCTTCTAGATAGTAGCATCCCATAATGAGGAGGGATGTCCACCACCAAAACACTCATTGTCAATTCTTTCTCTGGATATGCTGCCATCCTATATGGCATTGCATTGATAGTCCCAATAACTGGTACCTCCCTCTGATCCATTGCACAACATCTACCTTGAACTGTTTCAACTTTAAGGCCCAACTTCTCCATGATTTTAAAAGGCATGACAGTATTAGAGGCACCACTATCAATCATAAAATTTATTAGTTTCATTCCATTCACAAGGACACTTAAAAAGAATGGATCAAAGTTTTCAAGGCTAGCAGTGACAGAACTGTCCAAATATATAGGAGGAATTTGAGATACAATTCCCTGAGCAGCAACACCTTTCAAAGCTTTGTCCTGAGATCCATTGCATGCAACATCATTATTATGAACATTATCTACCCATGCAATATCTTTGTCTTTGTGTTCAGGGATCCTCAACAATTCTGACAATGGAACCTTAACTGTAATTTGGGACAATACAGATAACATATCAATAGGAGTAGAGGAAGGAATCTCAATCTGAAGAGCCTTAGTATCTCTTTGTTTGTCTAATACATTAGGTGTATTGGCCACCCTCATTTTTTCAACCTTAGCCATTGTGCTAACTGGCTTCTCAATCTCATTAGAAAATTTTTCAACTCCAACTCCCTTAGGCTCACAATTCTTACCTTTTACATTCTTGAATTTCACATTATGATCACCTTTTGATTTGTTCTCATTAGGCTCTTCAGAGTTGGTACTCTTTATAAACATTCCTATAGCTTTCTCATTTGTATTCCTTGCCACCGTGCCTCTAGTTTGCACCTGGGCAATCATTTCTAGAGTAATCCTATCCATCTCTTCTCTAAAAGGTCTTCTTAAATTTACTGGTTTAGAAGAAGAGTTCATGTTACATGTCTTCTTATCAATGTCTTCACTATCAGAAAAAACCTCTTGATGAAAAAGGGCCTAATTGTGTCTCTTCACATTTACATCTGCTTCATCAAAATCAGAATCATCTTCATATCCTAGATATGAAGTAGCCATGTTGCATCCAACATCATCTTGATCTTCTTCTGGATCTATCTCCTCATTGCCACAATCCTTATTTGCAGCCATAGAGTGTGCAAAAACACAATGCTCTGCAGAATGAGGGGACTGGCATGCAACACACCAAGGTATCTCCTCCATGACATTTATTGAAGCTTTTTGTAGAGGGTCAAGGACACCTCTGTCATTGTTATTTCTTGCAGCATGGACAATAGGATTTCCATCCCTCCATTGGGTGTTGTAGGGGTCATTCTACAATCTATTCTACTTATTGAAATTGTTGTTGAAATGAGGCCTTTCATTGGTAGGAGCACTGATGTTCCTATTTGCAGGTGCCTTCAAATCCTTCAATGCATTGAGCACCTTATCCAATTTGTCTTCTTCTTGCCTCCTAGTTCCAACATTCTTATCATTTTTTTTTTTGTATTTCTTATCTCCAAACAACTTTGGATCATCTCTCTTCCCACCCAACTTCCCTGATATTTTCATATTGTTCTCAATATTGACAGCAATCCTAAAAGCATCTCTAAGATTTCTTGGTTCTTTGTCCCTCAACAAGTATCTCATCTTTCCATCAAATGCATTGAACTATGTGGTTAGACAAACATTGTCATCTAACTGCATAACTTGGAACAACTTATGCATACCCTTCTGAAATCTCATGTTGAATTGAGTTGCAAACTCATTCTAATTTTTCCTTATGGTATTGAATTCGTTCAACATGAAACTAGCATTAGGCCTATCACCATACTGCTCTTTGAAACATCTCTCAAAGGAATCTCAAGTATCAATACATTTATCAAGAAGTCTCTTAAACCAATCTCTAGCATCCTCCATTAGAGATTGAACAAACAATTTCATGACTACATCCTCATGCTCTACCTCATAATCATTAAGCATATCAACAAATAACCTAAAATGCTCCTCACAACTAATAGCATTATTACCAGCAAACTTAGGTACCTTATCTCTTATATCATTTGGAAAAGCATTCGGGTAACCAAGAATCCCATCAAAACTAATTTGCCTATAGCCTTCTAATTGCATAGGTCTTCTTTGAAAACTTGAACTAGTGTTAACCCTAGGATTAACATTTGCATTTACATTTCCATCTACTTGTGCATTTGATTGCTGCCTAGGATCAGCACCTATCCTAGCAAATGAAGAAGGAATTGAACTAGTAGCATTACTAAGTGGAATAGTAGTAGTCATAGATGGCATACCTAGTTTTTTAGTAGATGGGCCAAGAGCATTAGCTGAAGAAGCCTTCAAGAACTAGATCTTTCTTCTCTTTTCTACAATAGAGGCTTCAATTTCAACCTTTTCTAATTCTCTTGCAAGGTCCTCATCTTCTTTTCTTCTTCTTTCTATCTCTGTGTCCTTATTTGAATTGGGTGGTGGGACCCCTGATATTGTCAATGATCTGCTTGTTTGTTGTCCCACCATCTTTTGCTTTCCTTTCTCACTAGCGGTAATAGCAGGCCTAGTGATCTCATGTCCATCTTTATTTTTAGGGAGGGAAGCATAACTTTGAACTTGTTTAACCACAGGGCCCTCCTGATCAAATTCATGATCTTGCAATAAGCGCTCTTGCTCACTCGTCAAAGCCTCAAGATCACCAAAAACATCATGTTGCAAAGTCTTAGGAGCAGAAGCAAGCATCTTGTTTCTCTCCTTCATTTCATTAATCTTTCTAAGGAGAGATTGTCTTTCTATCAGAGCATTCACCTTTTCAGCTTCTCTCTCCTCTTGTAACCTCTTATGTATGGCATCCTGCTCTGCCAACTGCAACCTTAGTGCATTTAAATCATCTGGGTCTACCATAATTTCATCAAAACTAGATGACACATCCATATCAATGAGATTTTGATATGGGAAATGGACTTGCCTTCGTCTCATGGGCTCCCTTCTAAAATTATCTTCATCAAGATCCAAATCAATCTCCAAACCCATCTCTCTAGCTTGTTCATCCTGACCTATAGGCAATGCACCCTTGTCTTGAAATACAGCCTCTGGGGTATCATAAAATCTATCTTCAGAGCGACCACCATCTGATCTAGAAAATATGTCTTGTGAACCTTCCTCACTTGAGGAAACATGTGGTGCTCTACCTCTGGTATTTCTTTGTTCTCTAATGAGAGCACTAGTAGCCTCACCATTACTTCTCATCCAACTCTTCTTCTCATGTCTAGGCAATTGCTCCAGAGTGACCTTCAGATGTTTTCTGAAAAAGGACCTAGTATTCCTCCTCTTGTCCATGATTTAGAGTATCACACTGGTTCTAACCTTTTGAGTCACCACCCACCAAAGATGGGAAAACCTTAATCTAAATACAACAGGAAAACAAAAGTGCACTTAATAGCCTTTATCTCTAGACTCTCCCCAGTAGAGTCACCATTTTGTTGGGAGTTCCCTTTGATCTTCAACTTGTAGATTTATACTTTGATGGATAACTGTAATAAAACTTTGACTCTATCACCACTCCAAAGTCTACAAGGAAGATGGCCAATTAACAAGGATCAAAAGAGATCCTCCTACACTTTGAGCCTTAATGCTCAGGCGAGTGTACCCTTGATTCACTTCTTGAAAGGAATCACTAAATGTTATACCAATATACTCTTTACTAACTAATTTAAAGATTTGATCATTTAATTTGTGTGTGTGGTTGATGACAATGAAATGCCCCCAAAGGATGGACCAGTACCTTAACCTAGGGCAAAGAGTCACCCAATTACATACATCAACTAAAGATCTTAAATCAAACACTCCTGGGCTTAGGATAAGTGCTTTGCCTATTACCCCTTTCCCTCAAACACATGGACATCAGATTCTTACTTGGTTGTAAACTCACTGAACTCACCTAAAAGACTTTAATCCTAACTTTGTTAGGAACTCATAGATGACTTCACAATACTCTTTGTTTACCATATGCTAATACACTTTGTGACACTAACATATATGAGCTCCGAACCAAAACAAGAAGACATACACAAATGCAAGATTAGAACTCAATAGTATTCTCATTAACATATCCAGGATCAATATACAATCAGAGCAATAACAAAGATAGGAAAAGGGCCCAAAATCCAGCTCCTCTTTCAATATAATACCATCAACAACCAGGGACCAAAAAGGAAGTTTTGGAACCTGCACTAAGTCAAAAAAGATACAATATATACCACCACTAGTCACCTTGGAATTTGGGTGACTAGGGTTAGGGTTTCAACCACTAAACCCACTAGAAACAGTCACAAATTTATTACAAGGGAAGAAAACCTAGGCAACTAGGAGAAAAAAAACCCCAGATTGATCCTCAATCATGAAAATCTCACTGAGAAGGTACTGAGAATCACAAAAACATCCAAAATGCCAACCTGTTCGGCCACCTACAACATGCCTCGAGCACCAAAAACATAGTACAGACCCCTGCAAATGATCACAGCACACCCTGGACCACACTGCAATGGTAAACAAATCATCTCTTACCAGCTCCAATCGCTTCAGCATTCAATTTTGGTCCTTCTGGTCACAGGAAACCCTTAGAAATTTGAATTTGAAAACAAACGGTCAGTTTTATAGCGCCAGTAGTGAATCGACAGTCAACATTTGAATCTCGATCAACTTTAAGTCCTGACCATCCAATCCTTCTTTTTCGCGGTCTTTATGATTTTTCACTTAATAGGACCTTAGCCAAACTTAGTGAATTGGCAACTGAAGGATACCTCCAAGTTGCAGAATACTTTACGTCTCCACCAGATAGTTTAGCAATTATGTGAATGCTTGTTCACCGAACCACTAAAACATTAAGAGACCTGCCGTCTTTCTTTGTGAATGAGCGAACCTTTGAAAATTTGTCAGACTACCAAAACTTTATCCCAACCACCAAAAGACTAAGAAACTTAACCGGGCCCGCACCAAGAAGGTCGATGATTGTTTCATCTTCACATAGCCCTCCAAGATTCCATCAGATCATGAGACAACCATCAGATGCAGAATCTTTCCCTGCCCTGACAACCCTCTAACAGGAAATGAAATCAATGGTGGTCTTAAGATCGCAAGTGTCAGAGAAAACCCATCAGATTACACGCCGACCATTGATGCTCTGTCATTGTCAGAACCCACTAAGCCTCGAAATACTTGGCCCCACTGACAACATGCCTAGTTACTCTACATGGACCAATCAGATAACAACAAATTAGCACACTTGGCATGTGGACCCGCTACACTTTATCCCCTCTGAAAAAGGTTGAATTGACGGTCGGCGCATGATCTTAAGCCTCTAACAGATCCTATAAGATCATACGCCCATCGTCGATTGATTGAAAATGTCAGGACCCTCTAACGCACTTGAAAACTAGGTCCCATTGACAACCACCATGGTGTTAATACATGGACCAATAAGATGCTGCCATTTGTGCATATGTGTCAACGGACCCACCTGTCTGCTGTCTACCATCGCATCAAACTCTCTATACCGCAATATTAAACATCGAGCACTTTACCTTAGTGGTGTAATGATAGCCATGAGATGTGTTAGTACTTTAATCCACTGCAGACCTTGAAGACGGGCCCACCGGGATAGGTGGCACCTTGTCGCTAAAGTGCATGTCAAAAGCTCTGACATGCGGAAGGCTTGCGAATTAACGACAGCCACTAGTTTAAAAGGGTGAAACATTAGAAGAATTATTGTGGGGGACCTAGGAAAAATTAACGCCGAAAGACTTAGGGATTTAGGGAAATATTAAAGGGGGACTTTGACGTAAAACCTAACCACATATCGAGTGAGGGGATGTAACATTTAAGCACATGGGTTATTGAGATTTCAAGTGACCCGATAAAGTAACACAAAATTAGAACAGGGCCAAATGACCTAGGTTTTTTTTACCAGCGGCTAGATATTTTAATTTTCAATAAGGGTTTCTAGGCCAGAGACTAGGAAAAACACTACAAAGACCATGGGAAAACCTGTGAGGCCAAGAAATTTTTTTAGAGTGCTAACATATTGAAGAGAAAATAGAGACCCGAGATCCAAGAAACATGATTCAAAGATGAGGTGACGATAGAAAAGGATGGCCAAGTGTTGGAAAATGTGGGGAATAACATACATACATGATTATGTGGTATGTATAAGAAAGTAGACCATCATGAGGAAGTAATGAAAAACCCAACTTGGTAATATGGAAATTGATAGAAAATGGCACATGATCCGAGAAGAGATATCTCTAAACATTCTTAGAAAGCAACGGAGTGACCAGCTCAGCTTAATCTTAAGTTTATCTTGTAGAGCCAGAATCATTGAGCACAAAACAAATTAAAATAGTGGAGAAAGCTGAATAAAATATATGTGATGAAAAAGATATACCACTCGCCTGCTGAAAGTACTGAATATATTGTAAAATGCTTAAAATAGAATGCATCATCATGGAATAGTTTTTTACAACCATAGCTTACTATACATTTTAGAGAACATGCAAATTTATAGGAAGCTCTGCTTAAATAAGGAAACCATGATGGCATTGAGCATAATAGTGTATATTTAGCAAAAAATAAAATGAACACAAAACTTATGATGATTTGTCCTAAATAATTGCAAGAAGGGTAGGGAATTTGTTTAAAGAATTAACTAAAGAGAAAGAGTCCAAGTGAAATTTATCACAACCATAATTTTCTAAATAGCCTACCAATGTATTACCTTCTCTATATGTGTGTGAAATGAGAAAGCTACCCAGGGAGTCAATAAGACCCCATATCTGATGTAGAACATAACTTAAATGCCAATTGGCAATTTTCCTATCAATACAAGCATTGATAATAATAAATGAATCACCCTCAATATGCAAATTAGGAAAAGACATCTTCTTAGCAAGAATCAATCCTTCAAGTAGAGCAACAACTTCTTCCATATTATTAGTACCAGGATTTATAGGAGATACAAAAAAAGCCAGAACTTTTCCTGAATGATTTCTTAGGAAAACACTGATACTTGACTCATCAAGGTTCCCTCTTGAAGAGCCATCAAAATTAAGCTTGATACGAGAGGAATCAGGAGGAATCCATTTAATTTATGATCTAGAAATAGGGATTTTTTTGATACAAGGAAATAGAGGGGAAAAAGGAAAATAAATAAGTTTCCAAGAAGAGGCTACTTGACTGTCCCATGAAGAAAAGATGGTATTAGGGTTAAAATGATGGGATGACATATTATTAACCTTCTCGGATATAAGCCTTTCTATTGTGGAGATAAATGAAGAAACATCTGATATCTCTTTTCTAAAAATTATTTTATTACCTTCCCACCAAATTGACCAAATAACTGAAGGAGTAACATTCCATAAACATGCAAACACTTAATTTGTAAATAGAATGGGCCAAGATTGAAAGAGCTCCTAGAGGGATCTAGGAAGAGGAAAGGGTATGGACAATTTTTTCATGAAAAATGACCAACATTGATGGGAGAAGTGGCAATGAACAAAAAGATGATCCACTGATTCCTCATGAGAACCACCTAATATATAATTAAAAGGGGCAGCTATATGAAATTTAGCTAACCTATCACTAGTTAAGACTCTGCTCTTGATAGCAAGCCAAGAAAAAACACCAGCTTTAGGGAGAACATATTTGTCCCAACAAAAAATAAAATCTCATTGAATGATGTGATGCTCAACCATTTTTTGGAGGGCCTCGTAACCATATTTAATAGAGTGTAAGCCATTTTTAGAAGGACACCACAACAATTTATCAATACCTTTTAACATATAAACTATTCTATTTGCAAGGGCAGCAGAGAATTCCCTAGCAAGGTTTATGTCTATAGGGAGAATAGAAGGATCTTTCCAAGTCACCTTATGTGACAAAATATCAACGTAGTCCACATACTCCTCTAGCAATTCACCCCAAAGAAGGGTGGAGATCCTCATAGCCTCATTTAAAGAGTTTGAGGAGCATAGTGGAGGGAAACCATTCCAAGAGTCTTTCCAAAAGGATACATTAGAACCATTATGAACCTACCAAGATAAATACTTTGTGACAACTTCTCTGGATGATATCATAAAATTCTAGGTAGGAGAGCCATAAGGGGCATTAGAGATAGTAAAAATTATATGAGGAATAGGGGAGTCTAAATATTTTTCTTGCATGATTTGACACCACAAGGACAGAGGTTTGGAATACATATTCCAAACTAGCTTCCCACCAAAAGCCTTTTTCTAAGGGGTAAATTGTGAAAACCTACCCCTCCAGATAGTTTATTGATGGAGATCATCTACAAAGAAACAAGGGGAACCTTACTTACACTAGTCATATTAGAAGACCAAAGAAAAGATCAAATGATTTTTTTAATTTGACTAATTACGGAGTTGGGGGATTGAAGAATAGAGATATAATAATTAGGAATAGCTAATAGAATGGTTTTAATTAATAAGATCCTACCATAAAGAGAAAGCCATCTCGCTTTCCAAGCTGAAATTCTATTTTTAAGTTTGTTTATAACATTATCCCAAGATGAGGTTTTAAGTTGACTAAGAAAGAAAGGTATACCAAGATAGGTAGATGGAGAGTCATCCAAAGGGAATCCAAGGATATTTGTGATTCTCTGTTGAACAGGGTCTGGAGTGAAAAGTATATAGATTTTGGATTTGAGAGGGTTAATGACTTATCTAGATCCAGAGGTATATGTGTCCAAAATCTATTTAATATATTTGGCCTCTTGAATAGAATATCTACCAAATAAAAGTATGTCATCGACAAAGAAATTATGGGTAACAGATAAATCTGAATTAGGAATATTTATGTCTTTCCAGTTGGAGAGGAGATGATGCTTTTGAATAGTTCTACTAAATGCTTCTGCCAAGATAATAAATAATAAGGGGATAATGGATCCCCTTGCCAAATTCCCTAGGTGGCATGGAAGAAACAAGAAAGGCTACCATTAATAAGGACTGAAAAAGAGGCACTAGATAGACAATTCTTAATCCATTTGTACCAAGAATGTGAAAAGCCAAATTTTGCAAGGACTTTCAAAAGGAATGGCCAACTAACTTTATCATAAGCTTTCATCATATCTAACTTCACCACAAAAGAGGGAATCTGAGAAGACTCAATAGTATGAAGAACTTCCAAAGTAACTAATGCACCATCAGTTGTATCCCTACCAGGAACAAAACCTCCTTGCTGAGGAGAAATTAATCTAGGGATGAGGGGTTTGAGCCTAAGATAAATTGCCTTTGTAATGATCTTATAGATGGAATTACATAATGAGATAGGCCTGAATTTCACAAATGTTTGAGGAGATTTAGATTTGAAAATAAAAGTAAGATTAGTTTTATTAAAGTTCTTAAGGATATAGCCTTTCCTGTGAGATTCTTCTACTACCAATAGAAGATCATAATTAATAACATCCCAACATTTCTAATAAAAAATCATAGTAAAACCATCTAGAAAAGGAGCCTTATCTGGAGCCATAGAGAAAACAACAAAATGAAGTTCTATAATACCAAAGGGGCTCACTGGATTGTCATTATCCCAATTTATCAATAGAGATGGAATGGATTGTAGGAGGATATCCCTATCAGGATTAATCTCACTCTGAGACATGACAGGAGCAAGAAAACTTCTGAAAAAACAAACTCCCTCATTACTAATTTGCTATTGGGAATTCAAAGTATCCGCTGATGTTACACTTTTAATAGAGAGGATAGAAGAGGAAGCTTTCCTAATTTTGGTAGAAGCATGAAAAAGCTTAGTATTCCTATCAGCCTCTTTCAACCAAAGTTCTCGAGGTTTTTGTCTCCAATATATTTCTTCTCTTGAGAAAAGAGTTTCCCAATAGCTTTGGAGAGATTTTTGTTTCTCTGCTAAATCTGAATCGAAACCAAACTTGACAATGTCATCAGAAATCGGGCTAAGATCATGTTCTAACTTAGCCTTTTCTTGAAAGATATTTTTGAAAACTTCCTGATTCCAAATTACAATTTTGGATTTCACAAACTTTATCTTATTAAAGAATTGAAACATTCTGGTACCTTTGTAGAAAGGAGCACTAACGTACCCACCATTGTCAAAGAAGGGAAAGAAAATGAGGGTGGGTGAACCACGTGCTTTCAAATTTGAAAGAATTTTATGTTATTTTGTTAACAAGATAAACCTGAATTTTATGTTATTTTGTTAAATTTTATGTTGTTTTGTTAATATTTAACATTATTATTTTTAGTATAGCCAGGCAAGCAAAATTTAAATCATTATATAATAAGTTATAAGAAGATTTTTTTTAATATTTGAACTGAAATATTTTTTATTACTGGTAAAAATAGGTTTTGTGGGAACCCGACACCCATTACAAAATTACAAAGAAAGATTAGACATTAAGCCCAACAAAAAGGAATAGGGCTGTAAAACAGTCCGCTAGCAAACCCGAAACCCAACAACAAAACTAGACAAAAACTAGTAACTAGAAACAGACACCCAGCAATAGAAACAAAGACAAAAATAGAAAACAAAAAATAACAAGAAACTAGGTGAACTCCAACAGAGTTGCATCCATGTCTTTTTTAACATTGGACATCTTACTAATGGCAGCATTGAGATCAAAGAGCTCTAGAATCATATCCTTAATATTCCTCTTCTTAGAAGATCTGGTACACTTGTCTGGTCTAGTTTGGTCCTCATCATCATCTTTGGTATCTTCAATCTTCACAAGGGATCCCTTATTCATCTCCTGCTTGATGTTTTTGTTGCACTTGACTGTAGTCCCCATAAACTTTATAACTGAAATTTAATAATTGTATCAAATTGATTAATGGTTTAAAAACTTTACATTTTTTTATTTTAATGTTTTATTGAAGTGTATCCTATTGGAAAATTTAATATTTTGATTGTTTCTTTGTTTCATTTGTAGTAATGCATTTATAAAAAGGGACATTGTATGTTGAAAATGACAATTAATTTTGGCTAACAGAGAAAGTAGAATTTGTGCACAAGCCATTCGTAAAGACTTGTATATATTCAAATATATTGAAATTTAGAGATGTGTCTATGGTTTGAATAGAAATGTTCATTGACATATATAGAATATTATAATTTAGAAATATTTTGGAGTGTTGATTTTGTTTGATTGTTTGGTTAATGGTTTTTTTTGTTTTAAATGATGTTAAACATTTGTTTGCATTGATTTTAAAGGCAACAAAATTCTATTTTATGAAATTGTTAGAGGTTTTTTTGTGTGTGTGTAGTGAATACGTGCAAAGTAGTTTACATATATAGTTAAGTGTTTAAGTAGTAGTAAGTGAATTTAAATTTTATTGTAAAATAAAAAATTTGATTGAGAATCTGATTTTAATAATAGTAAAGTATAAATTGATGGCATTTTAAAATAATTTCTTATCGACACTAAACAAGTGGCAAGTAGTTTGTAAATATAGTTGATTTTTTTATTGTAGGAGAAAGGAATAGGAAAATAGAGCACAATTTTTTTAACATAATGGATATTTTGAGAAAAATATCATAAGAGGTGCATGACAATATTATACTTTTTATCAAATTGATTACATTCTCTGTCACAATGCATGAAGAGATATGTAGGTGAATATAATTAAATTTCATCTTGATATTAGAATGCTATTTTGAAACAACTATTCATTTATTGTTGAAAGAAAATTGAATTGTGTTAGCATCATAAGTGTCTTTGTTACCCAAATTTTCCTATGCATCAAATTTGGCTAAAACTTGCTCCAGGGCCTCTATTTTTATCTCGCCTACCATCCCTAAAATTTTCATGGATTTATCCCCTATTCTCTGGCCTCTACAATTTATTTTTACTCCCTGGTCTATAGTTGAAAAGTTTGAAAAACTAGCTGTTAACCTAAAAAAGCCTTAAGCCTTGTTATATTTTCATATTACCTTTATCCCGGTCACTTAAGTCATTCCAATTTGCATGTGCACAAAACAGTCCCTAAGTCTGATGGTTTAATTTTTTCCTAAGTCTCAGCGCACAAAATATTTGCCCAAAGGTTAAGTTCCAGCTTGATCTGATGGTCTTCACCATTCCGCAAGCCAAAGATGCACGTGTGTTATGATCATGGTATAGTGAGAACCATTGATCTTCCCTTTCCTTACAGTGCCTCAGTTGTCAGTGGGTCCAGCACCATGTCGTCTGACTTGGTAGCTTTTCATTCGTCAGTGGGCTAGTGATTCAACATCTGTCAGTGGGGTCCCGGTTAGGAAGATCTGGCAGCTGGCGTATCTTCACATAGGCCATTGTCAGAGTATGAGATCTTTAGACGACCATTGATTTTCCCCTTTTTCTCAACGCTGCAGTGTATTGTGGGTTCGATACCACGTATTTTGATTTGGCAGCTGCTGGTTGGTCCAAATGTGCTGAATCGGATTACTTGTTAGTGAGACCAGGTTTCCAACATTTCAAAAGGCTTTGACATCTACAGAGGATCGACAGGTGGCACATGTCCACAAAGAATCTTTCTGACACATGCGATCATGCACCCGCCGTTGATCTTGCTTTATCTTTGGGCTCTATCAGGTGGGTCCAATGTCAAAAGGTATGCAACGTGTATCCAAAATGGCATAGTTTGATTGGTTGTTTGGTAGGCTACATGGTGGTTGTCAGTGGGCCCGTGGGGTCAGGGGTTTCTAAAGAAGTTAACGCATGAAAATATCTCGCAGCTGTCGTTATACCGCAGATCCAAAGAGCTTGATCATTATTGCAACGGTATAGTGACAACCATTTGATGGTGTTCTCAGGGACGTGGGTCCAAGGTCTGTCAGAGATACTGATTTGCTCGCTTCCGATTGGTCGCTGACTGCCGAGGTGGTGTTTGACTTGTCAGAAGGGTTTTTAGACTATTTTAAAGGGTGCATCTGGGCCGTTCATCTAGCGGGAGAGATTTTGCATCAATGATTACATTTTAAAATCTGCCACTAGCAGTTATATTTAAAAATTCAAATGTCTCTACGAGGGTTTTGCGTTCTTTTGGCCATGCATGACGTCGAGTGGCTCAGGAGTTTAATTCTTGATGTAGGAGCATCCTGGGTGTAAGAGCAATCTTGCATCACCCAAAAATATTTCTATTTTTTTTTATATTCAATAAGGGCTATTTTGTGCAGAGCTGCTATTTATGAAAAGTTACTATTTTTGGTAATTTTTGTATGTGCTCAGAATGATCTAATTTCTTTCTTGGAGGTTCATTTTGGTCATATGAGCCTGCTAGTAAAGTTTCATTGCCAGATCAAGTGTATATTGGAAGATATTGAAGATTTTCGGTATTGGCAGCAGGGTACAGAAACTTTGAACTCAATTTTGAAGGCTTTAGAGGCCCCGGATGAGGTCAAAAATTTGGGCGACAAGCACTTGTGCCGATCAAGCCTGTAGAGCGCTTCGTAACGTTTCCGAAATGGGGTTATAATAGCCGATCGGGTCAACTGGTGATGACCTATGGTCTTCGGAAGTTGGGCCACCCGAAATGGTGGAAAATAATTTTCTTCAAAATTTTTGTTCGAGTTTCAAAAGTTATCTTGAGCCGACTATGATGTAATAAAATGTAAAATAAAATAATTCTAAGTTTGGTCGGCCTTATTGGCTAAAATTTTGGAACCTTCTAGGTGGTGGAAAATTGCCTATATAAGGAAGGCTGTATTATTGTCTTAGGCAGTTCAGAATAGTTCTGGGTGGTAGATCTGGGTAATAGCTCGAGGCTTTGTCCTACAGAATATTGTAAGGGAATGCCCATGTGGCTTTGCATATTGTAATTCTGAAAGTTTGTAATTCCACATTTGTGGAGATAATAAGAAGCCAATTTTCTGTTCTTGCATATTGTTGTTGTTTCTCTATTTCTGTTATGTGTTTGTGTTATTAAGGGGAGCACCCTTCATCAGGTGGTATCAGAGCAGGAGTTCTTGAGTGTGTAAACAGATCGCCGACCGTGAGGCAGTTTACACCAGGACCGTGGCTAGGGTTTCAGTGTGCATCGTGAAAATGCCTCCACGAAGGGAACGTGGCGGAAGAGCTAGTGTTGTAACACCTGAGGTTAGAGAGCTGCAGAGACAAGTGCGAGCATTGCAAGAAAAGATTCGCAGAAGAATGAATCTTAATGTCAGAGATGAAAGCGAGGATGAAGCCGAAGAAGAATATCAAGAAGGAGAAGTCGAAATTGTGAACCAGGAGGAAGAAAGACTTTTTCGAGCCATTTCTAAGATTGGGAAAAGACCTAACATTGAGGTTCCTACATTTTCTAGAAATCTTAACCCAGAAGAATTGATCGATTGGATCAATGAATGTGAGGAATATTTTGAGTATGAAGATGTTGAGGATCTTGATAGGGTCAAATTTGTGAAAGCCAGACTGAGAGGTCATGCGAAGATATGGTGGCAAGAGATTCAGTTGGAGAGAAATAGAAGGGGAAAGGAGAAAATCGCGAGATGGGATCAGATGGTGGATAAATTGAAGCGGCAGTTCATTCCTATTGATTATGAGCTTGACCTACTGAAGAAAATGCAGAGTTTGAAGCAAGCAGGAAGATCTGTTCAGGAGTATACAGAGGAGTTCTATCGACTTCTCATCAGAATAGGCCACGCAGAAGCTGATAAGGAGAAAGTTGCCCGATACTTTAATGGGTTAAGGCCAAGCATTCATGAGGAGCTGAATCTGGTTCGAATGAACAGTATTGAAGAGGAATACCAGTTTTCCCTAAAAGTAGAGGAAAAGCTGAACAAGAAGTTTGAGAGCAGACAAAATGGAAGAGGTCGTGGTGGACGATCTGGTGGATGGTCATATGGTGGCCGAAATGAGGATCTGAAAAAGAAGGATGAGGCCAGTAGTAGTCAGAATCAGCGAGGAAATAATTCCAATCGCTTCCAGGATCAGAATAATAGAGATCAGAGAGGAAGAGGAAGAGGACAAGGATCTGGAAGAGGTGGCTTCCGTGAAATATATTTTCACTGTGGAGAAGAAGGTCATAGGGCATTTGAATGTCCTCAGCGCCAAGGCAGAACAGACAAGAGAAATGAAGGCCACGCCAGAGTTGCACATGTAGATGAAGATGCCAGATCATCAAATTTTGAAGATGCTGAAAGAGGAGAAATGTTGATTAACAGAAGAGTCTTGTTGAGTGGTGAGAATGAACCTGAGCAAAGTTGGAGCCTGTTTCACACCAGGTGCAAGTGTGAAGGTAAATATTGTGATGTGATTATTGATAGTGGAAGCACTGACAATTTGGTGTCAGAAGAGATGGTGACAAAGTTGAAGCTCAAGAGACAGAAACACCCACATCCATATCGGATTGCCTGGGTACAGGATGACCACAAGGTCATGGTCAATGAACAATGCCTGGTGAAGTTCAGGATTGGCGGATACCAAGATGAGGTATTGTGTGATATCATATCTATGTATGCATGTCATATGTTGTTGGGTAGACCATGGCAGTTTGACAGATGTGTTGTACATGATGGTCGTGCGAATACCTATTCCCCGACAAAGGATGGAGTGCGACATAAGCTAAAACCATTGAAGGAGACTGAAGAAAAGGTATGTGGTAATGCAACGATAACTTTTTTTGATGGAAGAAATTTCTTAGATGGTATGAGGCATGAGCATGTATGTTTTGCTTTAATTCTAAAAGCTGGTAAAGAGGAAGTAGAAGATGTTCCTGTAGAAGTTGCAGATTTGTTGAATGAGTTTCAGGATATTGTATTTGATAACGTGCCTGATGGATTACCACCAGTCAGGAAGATTAGTCATCAGATAGACTTGATCCTAGGAGTGAGTTTGCCGAATAAGGCAGCACACAGAATGACACCTGTAGAAAGTGAGGAGTTGAACAGACAAGTACATGAACTGTTACAGAAAGGATTGATCCATGAGAGTCTGAGTCCCCGTGCTGTACTAGCAGTATTAGCACCAAAGAAGAATGGAGAATGGAGGATGTGTACAGATTCTAAGGCAATAAACAAGATCACAATCAAGTACAAGTTTTCATTGCCACGAATGGATGATATTATGGACTGTTTGAGTGGAGCTGTGTATTTCTCAAAGATAGATCTGAAAACTGGATATCATCAGATTCAGATCAGAGAAGGAGATGAATGGAAGACTGCCTTCAAGACAAAGGAAGGACTCTATGAGTGGTTAGTCATGCCTTTTGGGCTAACCAATGCACCGAGCACTTTCATGCAGCTCATGAACAAAGTTCTGAAAAAAAATTTGGGTAAGTTTGTCATTGTTTACCTAGATGATATTTTAATCTTTAGTAAGACATTGGATGAGCATATGATGCATATTCGTATGGTATTTGAGAAGTTGAGAGAAGAGAAATTGTTGATTAATTTGAAGAAGTGCAGTTTTGTGAAAAAAGAGTTAGTGTATTTGGGATTTGTAGTTTCAGCAGAAGGTCTAAAAATAGACCCAGAGAAGGTACAGGCTATCCTTGAATGGCCTACTCCAAGGAGTGCTACTGAGGTAAGATCTTTTCATGGTCTAGCTAGCTTTTACAGAAAGTTTATTAGAAATTTTGGCAGTATTTGTGGACCCTTGACTGAAACAATGAGAGGGGATAGAAAAGAGTTTAAGTGGACTAATGGGGCAGAAAATAGTTTTCAGTTGTTGAAACAAAAAGTTACAGAACAACCCGTTTTAGCACTTCCAGATTTTAATAGGGTGTTTCAAGTAGATTGTAATGCTAGTGGTACTGCAATAGGAGCTGTTATGAGCCAAGAAGGTAAACCTGTTGCTTATTTCAGTGAGAAGTTAAATGATGCCAAGAGGAAATATTCTGTTTATGATCAGGAATTTTATGCTATAGTTCAGGCATTAAAAAAGTGTAGACATTATCTGCTTCTTAAGGATTTTGTTTTGTATACTGATCATCAAGCTTTACAATATTTGAATATTCAAGGAAAATTGAATCAAATGCATTTGAAATGGGTTGAGTTTTTACAGAGTTATACATTTATTTTGAAACATAGGAGTGGAAAGTCTAATAGGGTTGCAGATGCTCTTAGCATAAGGAAACTATTGCTGATAGAAATGCAGATTGAAGTGGTTGGGTTCAAAGAACTCAAGAATTTATATCCAGATGATCTTGATTTTGGTGAAGCTTGAAAAGCTTGTGCAGAACCTGTTACTCTAGACAAGACAAAATGGTTGGATTTCATCATCCAGGATGATATGCTATTAAGAGGGAATCAGTTGTGCATTCCACGAAGTTCTATGAGGGAGAATCTCATCAAGGAGAAGCATAGTGGAGGATTGGCTGGACATTTTGGTCGTGATAAAACCCTTGGTCTGGTTAGTGAGAATTATTATTGGCCACAGTTGCAGCAAGATGTGAAGAAGTTTGTACAGAGTTGTAGAGTATGTCAGATGGCGAAAGGAGTGAAGCAGAATACAGGGTTGTATCAGCCATTACCCGTACCAGAGAAGCCTTGGGAGGATATCAGCATGAACTTTGTTCTTGGTTTACCGAGGACTCAGCGGGGATATAATTCAATTTTTGTGGTGGTTGACAGATTTTCAAAGATGGCACATTTCATTCCCTGCAAGAAAACTAATGATGTTGTTCATGTAGCAGAATTGTTTTTCAGAGAAGTAGTGAGACTTCATGGTTTGCCAAAGACCATAGTTTTAGATCGGGACACTAAGTTTGTTGGATATTTCTAGCGTACGTTGTGGAAGAAGTTGAAGATAGATTTGAAGTTCAGTTCATCACATCATCCACAGATTGATGCATAGATAGAGGTGGTGAATAGGAGTTTGGGAAATTTGCTGAGATGTTTGGTTGGAGATAAGCCAACAGGATGGGATTTGATTTTACCACAGGTGGAATTTGCATACAATAATTCTATCAATAGGAGCACTGGTAAATCACCATTCCAGATTGTATATGGAAGTAGTCCAAGAAATGCATCTGAATTGAGGAAGATAGATAAAGGAGAAATAAGTAGTGCTGAAGTTGAAGATTTTGCAGAACACTTTAAGAACATCCATGAAGAGGTGAGGAAGCATATTACCAAGATGAACGCACAGTATAAGGCTAAGGCAGATGAGAAAAGGAGGTATAAGAAATTTCAGGTTGGTGATGAAGTCATGGTTCATTTGCGGAAGGAGCGGTTTCCAGTTGGTATATATAACAAGTTGAAAATGAAGAAGTTTGGACCATGTAGGATACTGAAGAAACATGATTTAGGAAATGCATATGAGGTAGAATTGCCTACTGAGCTAAATATTTCACCAATTTTTAACATTTCAGATCTGACAGAGTATCATGAAGGAGGTGTTGAAGATGAGATCACAACAGCACAGTGGAGTATTCCAGCAACTAGTTCAGATATTAAGGAGATCGAAGATATACTGGACAGTCATGTTGGTAGAAGCACAAGGAACATGACATATGAAGAATATTTGGTCAAGTGGAAATGATGACCTGTTGAAGATTCATCATGGTTGACAAAGGAGGAGGTTAGCCGTCTTGGTTTTCCTCTGCAAACTTGAGTCATGACAGGGTCACTTCTCAAATTACCCTGGGTGTCTGATGCAGGAGCATCCTGGGTGTAAGAGCAATCTTGCATCACCCAAAAATATTTCTATTTTTTTTTTATATTCAATAAGGGGGCTATTTTGTGCAGAGCTGCTATTTATGAAAAGTTACTATTTTTGGTAATTTTTGTATGTGCTCAGAATGATCTGATTTCTTTCTTGGAGGTTCATTTTGGTCATATAAGCCTGCCAGTAAAGTTTCATTACCAGATCAAGTGTATATTGGAAGATATTGAAGATTTTCGGTATTGGCAGCAGGGTACAAAAACTTTAAACTCAGTTTTGAAAGCTTTAGAGGCCCCGAATGAGGTCAAAAATGTAGGTGACGGGCGCTTGCGCTGATGGAGCCTATAAAGCGCTTCGTGAAATTTTTGAAATGGGGTTATAATAGCCGATCGGGTCAACTCGTGATGACCTATGGTCTTCGGAAGTTGGGCCACCCGAAATGGCAGAAAATAATTTTCTTCAAAATTTTTCTTCGGGTTTCAAAGGTTATCTTGAGCCGACTATGATGTAATAAAATGTAAAATAAAATAATTCTAAGTTTGGTCGGCCTTATTGGCTAAAATTCTGGAACCTTCCAGGTGGTGAAAAATTGCCTATATAAGGAAAGTTGTATTATTGTCCTAGGCAGTTCAGAATAGTTATGGGTGGTAGATCTGGGTAATAGCTCGAGGCTTTGTCTTACAGAATATTGTAAGGGAATGCCCATGTGGCTTTGCATATTGTAATTCTGAAAGTTTCTAATTCCACATTTGTGGAGATAATAAGAAGCCAATTTTCTGTTCTTGCATATTGTTGTTGTTTCTCTATTTCTGTTATGTGTTTGTGGTATTAAGGGGAGCACCCTTCATCAGGTGGTATCAGAGTAGGAGTTCTTGAGTGTGTAAATAGATCGCCAACCATGAGGTAGTTTGCACCAGGACCGTGTCTAGGATTTCAGCGCGCATCATGAAAATGCCTCCACGAAGGGAACGTGGCGGAAGAGCTGGTGTTGTAATACCTGAGGTTAGAGAGCTGCAAAGACAAGTGCGAGCATTGCAAGAAGAGATTCACAGATGAATGAATCTTAATGTCAGAGATGAAAGCGAGGATGAAGCCGAAGAAGAATATCAAGAAGGAGAAGTCAAAATTGTGAACCAGGAGGAAGAAAGAATTTTTCGGGCTATTTCTAAGATTGGGAAAAGACCTAAGATTTAGGTTCCTACATTTTCTAGAAATCTTAACCCAGAAGAATTGATCGACTGGATCAACGAATGTGAGGAATATTTTGAGTATGAAGATGTTGAGGATCCTGACAGGGTCAAATTTGCGAAAGCCAGACTGAAAGGTCATGCGAAGATATGGTGGCAAGAGATTCAGTTAGAGCGAAATAGAAGGGAAAAGGAGAAAATCGCGAGATGGGATCGGATGGTGGATAAATTGAAGTGGTAGTTCATTCCTGTTGATTATGAGCTTGACCTACTGAAGAAAATATAGAGTTTGAAGCAAGCAGGAAGATCTGTTCAGGAGTATACAGAGGAGTTCTATCGACTTCTCATCAGAACAGGCCACGCAGAAGCTGATAAGGAGAAAGTTTCCCGATACCTTAATGGGTTAAGGCCAAGCATTCAGGAGGATTTGAATCTGGTTTGAATGAACAGTATTGAAGAGGCATACCAGTTTGCCCTAAAAGTAGAGGAAAAGCTGAACAAGAAGTTTGAGAGCAGACAAAATGGAAGAGGTCGCGGTGGACGATCTGGTGGACGGTCATATGGTGGCCGAAATGAGGATCCGAAAAAGAAAGATGAGGCCAGTAGTAGTCAGAATCAGCGAGAAAATAATTCCAATCACTTCCAGGATCAGAATAATAGAGATCAGAGAGGAAGAGGAAGAGGACAAGGATCTGGAAAAGGTGGCTTCCGTCGAACATATTTTCACTGTGGAGAAGAAGGTCATAGGGCATTTGAATATCCTCAGCACCAAGGCAGAACAGACAGGAGAAATGAAAGCCACGCCAGAGTTGCACATGTAGATGAAGATGTCAGATCATCAAATTCTGAAGATGCTGAAAGAGGAGAAACGTTGATTAACAGAAGAGTCCTATTGAGTTGTGAGAATGAACCTAAGCAAAGGAGGAGCCTGTTTCGCACCAGGTGCAAGTGTTAAGGTAAATATTGTGATGTGATTATTGATAGTGGAAGCACTGACAATTTGGTGTCAGAAGAGATGGTGATAAAGTTGAAGCTCAAGAGACAGAAACACCCACATCCATATTGGATTGCCTGGGTACAGGATGACCACAAGGTCATGGTCAATGAACAATGCATGGTGAAGTTCAGGATTGGCAGATACCAAGATGAGGTATTGTGTGATATCATATCTATGGATACATGTCATATGTTGTTGGGTAGACCATGGCAGTTTTACAGATGTGCTGTACATGATGGTCGTGTGAATACTTATTCGCTGACAAAGGATAGAGTGCGACATAAGCTAAAACCATTGAAGGAGACTGAAGAAAAGGTATGTGGTAATGCAAGGATAACTTTTGTTGATGGAAGAAATTTCTTTGATGGTATGAGGCATGAGCATGTATATTTTGCTTTAATTCTAAAAGCTGGTAAAGAGGAAGTAGAAGATGTTCCTGTAGAAGTTGCAGATTTGTTGAATGAGTTTTAAGATATTGTATCCGATAATGTGCCTGATGGATTACCACCAGTCAGGAAGATCAGTCATCAGATGGACTTGATCCCAAGAGCGAGTTTGCCGAATAAGGCAGCACACAGAATGACACCTCCAAAAAGTGAAGAGTTGAACAGACAAGTACATGAACTGTTACAGAAAGGATTGATCTGTGAGAGTCTGAGTCCATGTGTTGTACCAGCAGTATTAGCACCAAAGAAGAATGGAGAATGGAGGATGTGTACAGATTCTAGGGCAATAAACAAGATCATAATCAAGTACAGGTTTCCATTGCCACGAATAGATGATATTATGGACTGTTTGAGTGGAGCTGTGTATTTCTCAAAGATAGATCTGAAAAGTGGATATCATCAGATTCGGATCAAAGAAGGAGATGAATGGAAGACTGCCTTCAAGATAAAGGAAGGACTGTATGAGTGGTTAGTCATGCTTTTTGGGCTAACCAATGCACCGAGCACTTTCATGCGGCTCATGAACGAGGTTCTGAAAGAATTTCTGGGTAAGTTTGTCATTATTTACCTAGATGATATTGTGATCTTTAGTGAGACATTGGATGAGCATATGATGCATATTTGTATGGTATTTGAGAAGTTGAGAGAAGAGAAATTGTTGATTAATTTGAAGAAGTGCAGTTTTGTGAAGAAAGAGTTAGTGTATTTGGGATTTGTAGTTTCAGCAGAAGGTCTAAAAATAGACCCAGAGAAGGTACAAGCTATCTTTGAATGGCCTACTCCAAGGAGTGCTACTGAGGTAAGATCTTTTCATGGTCTAGCTAGCTTTTACAGAAAGTTTATCAGAAATTTTAGCAGTATTTGTGGACCCTTGACTGAAATAATGAGAGGGGATAGAAAAGAGTTTAAGTGGACTAATGGGGTAGAAAATAATTTTCATTTGTTGAAACAAAAGTTACAGAACAACTTGTTTTAGCACTTCCAGATTTTAATAAGGTGTTTCAAGTAGATTGTGATGCTAGTGGTACTGCAATAGGAGCTGTTATGAGCCAAGAAGGTAAACCTATTGCTTATTTCAGTGAGAAGTTAAATGATGCCAAGAGGAAATATTATGTTTATGATCAGGAATTTTATGCTATAGTTCAGGCATTAAAGAAGTGGAGACATTATCTGCTTCCTAAAGAGTTTGTTTTGTATACTGATCATCAAGCTTTGCAATATTTGAATAGTCAAGGAAAATAGAATCAAAGGCATTTGAAATGGGTTGAATTTTTGCAGAGTTATACATTTTTTTTGAAACACAGGAGTGGAAAGTCTAATAGGGTTGCAGATGCTCTTACCAGAAGGCAACTATTGCTGACAGAAATGCAAATTGAAGTGGTTGGGTTCAAGCAACTCAAGAATTTATATCCAGATGATCCTGATTTTGGTGAAGCTTGGAAAGTTTGTGCAGAACCTGTTACTCTAGACAGGATAAAATGGTTGGATTTCATCATCCAAGATGATATGCTATTCAGAGGGAATCAGTTGTGCATTCCACGAAGTTCTATGAGGGAGAATCTCATCAAGGAGAAGCATATTGGAGGATTGGCTGGACATTTTGGTCGTTATAAAACCTTTGGTCTGGTTAGTGAGAATTATTATTGGCCACAGTTGCAGCAAGATGTGAAGAAGTTTGTACAGAGTTGTAGAGTATGTAAAATGACGAAAGAAGTGAAGCACAATACAGGGTTGTATCAGCCATTACCCATACCAGAGAAGCCTTGGGAGGATATCAGCATGGACTTTGTTCTTGGTTTACCGAGGACTCAGTGAGGATATGATTCAATTTTTGTGGTGGTTGACAAATTTTCAAAATGGCACATTTCATTCCCTGCAAGAAGACTAATGATGCTGTTCATGTAGTAGAATTGTTTTTCAGAGATGTAGTGAGACTTCATGGTTTGCCAAAGACCATAGTTTCAGATCGGGACACTAAGTTTGTTGAATATTTTTGGCGTACGTTGTGGAAGAAGTTGAAGACAGATTTGAAGTTCAGTTCATCACATCATCCACAGATTGATGGATAGATAGAGGTGGTGAATACGAGTTTGGGAAATTTGCTAAGATGTTTGGTTGGAGATAAGCCAATAGGATGGAATTTGATTTTACCACAGAGGAAATTTGCATACAATAATTCTGTCAACAGGAGCACTAGTAAATCACCATTCCAGATTGTATATGGAAGTAGTCCAATAAATGCATCTGAATTGAAGAAGATAGATAAAGGAGAAATAAGTAGTGCTGAAGCTGAAGATTTTGCAAAACACTTGAAGAACATCCATGAAGAGGTGAGGAAGCATATTACCAAGATGAACGCACAGTATAAGGCTAAGGCTGATGAGAAAAGGAGGTATAAAGAATTTCAGATTGGTGATGAAGTCATGGTTCATTTGCGGAAGGAGCAGTTTCCAGTTGGTACATATAACAAGCTGAAAATGAAGAAGTTTGGACCATGTAGGATACTGAAGAAACATGATTCAGGAAATGTATATGAGGTAGAATTGCCTACTGAGCTAAATATTTCACCAATTTTTAACATTTCAGATCTGACAGAGTATCATGAAGGAGGTGTTGAAGATGAGATCACAACAGCACAGTGGAGTATTCCAGCAACTAGTTCAGACATTAAGGAGATCAAAGATATACTGGACAATCGTGTTGGTAGAAGCACAAGCAACATGACATATGAAGAATATCTGGTCAAGTGGAAAGGACGACCTCTTAAAGATTCATCATGGTTGACAAAGGAGGAGGTTAGCCATCTTGGTTTTCCTCTGCACACCTGAGTCGTGATAGGGTCACTTCTCAAATTACCCTGGGTGTCTGATGCAGGAGCATCTTGGGTGTAAGAGAATTCTTGCATCACCCAAAAATATTTCTGTTTTTTTTATATTCAATAAGGGCTATTTTGTGTAGAGCTGCTATTTATAAAAAGTTACTATTTTTGATAATTTTCGTATGTGCTCAGAATGATCTGATTTCTTTCTTGGAGGTTCATTTTGGTCATATAAGCCTGCCAGTAAAGTTTCATTGCCAGATCAAGTGTATATTGGAAGATATTGAAGATTTTCGATATTGGCAGCAGGGTACAAAAACTTTGAACTCAATTTTGAAAGCTTTAGAGGCCCCGGATGAGGTCAAAAATTTGGGTGACGGGCGCTTGCACTACTCAAGCCTATAGAGCGCTTCGTGGCTTTTCTGAAATGGGGTTATAATAGCCGATCGGGTCAACTAGTGATGACTTATGGTCTTCGGAAGTTGGGCCACCCGAAATGGCGAAAAATAATTTTCTTCAAAATTTTTGTTCGGGTTTCAAAGGTTATCTTGAGCCGACTATGATGTAATAAAATGTAAAATAAAATAATTCTAAGTTTGGTCGGCCTTATTGGCTAAAATTCTGGAACCTTCCAAGCGGTGGAAAATTGCCTATATAAGGAAGGTTGTATTATTATCTTACGCAGTTCAGAATAGTTCTGGGTGGTAGATCTGGGTAATAGCTCGAGGCTTTGTCCTATAGAATATTGTAAGGGAATGCCCATGTGGCTTTGCATATTGTAATTCTGAAAGTTTGTAATTCCACATTTGTGGAGATAATAAGAAGCCAATTTTCTGTTCTTGCATATTGTTGTTGTTTCTCTATTTCTGTTATGTGTTTGTGGTATTAAGGGGAGCACCCTTCATCAGGTGGTATCAGAGCAGGAGTTCTTGAGTGTGTAAACAGATCGCCGACCGTGAGGCAGTTTGCACCAGGACAATGGCTAAGGTTTCAGCGCGCATCGTGAAAATACCTCCTGAAGGGAACGTGGCGGAAGAGCTGGTGTTGTAACACCTAAGGTTAGAGAGCTGCAGAGACAAGTGCGAGCATTGCAAGAAGAGATTCATAGAGGAATAAATCTTAATGTCAGAGATGAAAGCGGGGATGAAGCCGAAGAAGAATATCAAGAAGGAGAAGTCAAAATTGTGAACCAGGAGGAAAAAAGACTTTTTCGAGCCATTTTTAAAATTGGGAAAAGACCTAAGATTGAAGTTCCTACATTTTCTGGAAATCTTAACCCAGAAGAATTGATCGACTAGATCAACAAATGTGAGAAATATTTTGAGTATGAAGATGTTGAGGATCCTGATAGGGTCAAATTTGTGAAAGCCAGACTGAAAGGTCATGCGAAGATATGGTGGCAAGAGATTTAGTTGGAGCGAAATAGATGGGATCGGATGGTGGATAAATTGAAGAGGTAGTTCATTCCTGTTGATTATGAGCTTGAACTACTGAAGAAAATACAGAGTTTGAAGCAAGCAGGAAGATCTGTTTAGGAGTATACAGAGGAGTTCTATCGACTTCTCATCAGAACAGGCCATGCAGAACCTAATAAGGAGAAAGTTGCCCGATACCTTAATGGGTTAAGGCCAAGCATTCAGGAGGAGCTGAATCTAGTTCGAATGAACAGTATTGAAGAGGCATACCAATTTGCCCTAAAAGTAGAGGAAAAGCTGAACAAGAAGTTTGAGAGCAGACAAAACGGAAGAGGTCGCGGTGGACAATTTGGTGGACGGTCATATGGTGGCCGAAATGAGGATCCGAAAAAAAAGGATGAGGCCAGTAGTAGTCAGAATCAGTGAGAAAATAATTCCAATCACTTCCAAGATCAGAATAATAGAGATCAGAGAGGAAGAGGAAGAGGACAAGGACGTGGAAGAGGTGGCTTCCGTGGAACATATTTTCACTGTGGAGAAGAAGGTCATAGGGCATTTGAATGTCCTCAGCGCCAAGGCAGAACAGATAGTAGAAATGAAGGTCAGGCCAGAGTTGCACATGTAGATGAAGATGTCAGATCATCAAATTCTGAAGATGTTGAAAGAGGAGAAACATTGATTAACAGAGAGTCTTGTTGAGTGGTGAGAATGAACCTGAGCAAAGGAGGAGCATGTTTCACACCAGGTGCAAGTGTGAAGGTAAATGTTGTGATGTGATTATTGATAGTCGAAGCACTAACAATTTGGTGTCAGAAGAGATGGTGACAAAGTTGAAGCTCAAGAGACAGAAACACCCACATCCATATCGGATTGCCTGGGTACAGGATGACCACAAGGTCATGGTCAATGAACAATGCCTGGTGAAGTTCAGGATTGGCGGATACCAAGATGAGGTATTGTGTGATATCATATCTATGGATGCATGTCATATGTTGTTGGGTAGACCATGGCAGTTTGACAGATGTGTTGTACATGATGGTCATGGGAATACCTATTCCCTGACAAAGGATGGAGTGCGACATAAGCTAAAACCATTGAAGGAGACTCAAGTAAAAGTATGTGGTAATGCAAAGATAACTTTTGTTGATGGAAGAAATTTCTTAGATGGTATGAGGCATGAGCATGTATGTTTTGCTTTAATTCCAAAAAATGGTAAAGAGGAAGTAGAAGATGTTCTTGTAGAAGTTGCAGATTTGTTGAATGAGTTTCAAGATATTGTATCCGATAACGTACCTGATGGATTACCACCAGTCAGGAAGATCAGTCATCAGATGGACTTGATCACAGGAGTGAGTTTGCCGAATAAGGCAGCACACAGAATGACACCTGCAGAAACTGAGGAGTTGAATAGACAGGTACATGAACTGTTAAAAAAAGGATTGATCCGTGAGAGTCTGAGTCGCTATGCTTTACCACCAGTATTAGCACCAAAGAAGAATGGAGAATGGAGGATGTGTACAGATTCTAGGGCAATAAACAAGATCACAATCAAGTACAGGTTTCCATTGCCACGAATGGATGATATTATGGACTGTTTGAGTGGAGCTGTGTATTTCTCAAAGATAGATCTGAAAAGTGGATATCATCAGATTCGGATCAGAGAAGGAGATGAATGGAAGACTACCTTCAAGACAAAGGAAGGACTGTATGAGTGGTTAGTCATGCCTTTTGGGCTAACCAATGCACCGAGCACTTTCATGCGGCTCATGAACGAGGTTCTGAAAGAATTTTTGGGTAAGTTTGTCATTGTTTACCTAGATGATATTTTGATCTTTAGTAAGACATTGGATGAGCATATGATGCATATTCGTATGGTATTTGAGAAGTTGAGAGAAGAGAAATTGTTGATTAATTTGAAGAAGTACAGTTTTGTGAAGAAAGAGTTAGTGTATTTGGGATTTGTAGTTTCAGTAGAAGGTCTAAAAATGGACCTAGAGAAGGTACAGGCTATCCTTGAATGGCCTACTCCAAGGAGTGCTACTGAGGTAAGATCTTTTCATGGTCTAGCTAGCTTTTACAGAAAGTTTATCAAAAATTTTAGCAGTATTTGTGGACCCTTGACTGAAACAATGAGAGGGGATAGAAAAGAGTTTAAGTGGACTAATGGGGTAGAAAATAGTTTTCAGTTGTTGAAACAAAAAGTTACAGAACAACCCGTTTTAGCACTTCTAGATTTTAATAAGGTGTTTCAAGTAGATTGTGATGCTAGTGGTACTGCAATAGGAGCTGTTATGAGCCAAGAAGGTAAACCTGTTGCTTATTTCAGTGAGAAGTAAAATGATGCCAAGAGGAAATATTCTGTTTATGATCAGGAAAATTTTATGCTATAGTTCAGGCATTAAAGAAGTGGAGACATTATCTGCTTCCTAAAGAGTTTATTTTGTATACTGATCATCAAGCTTTACAATATTTGAATAGTCAAGGAAAATTTAATCAAAGGCATTTGAAATGGGTTGAGTTTTTACAGAGTTATACATTTGTTTTGAAACATAGGAGTGGAAAGTCTAATACGGTTGCAGATGCTCTTAGCATAAGGCAACTATTGCTGACAGAAATGCAGATTGAAGTGGTTGGGTTCAAAGAACTCAAGAATTTATATCCAGATGATCTTGATTTTGGTGAAGCTTGAAAAGCTTGTGCAGAACCTGTTACTCTAGACAAGACAAAATGGTTGGATTTCATCATCCAAGATGATATGCTATTAAGAGGGAATCAATTGTGCATTCCACGAAGTTCTATGAGGGAGAATCTCATCAAGGAGAAGCATAGTGGAGGATTGGCTGGACATTTTGGTCGTGATAAAACCCTTGGTCTGGTTAGTGAGAATTATTATTGGCCACAGTTGCAGCAAGATGTGAAGAAGTTTGTACAGAGTTGTAGAGTATGTCAGATGACAAAAGGAGTGAAGCAGAATACAAGGTTGTATCAGCCATTACCCGTACCAGAGAAGCCTTGGGAGGATATGAGCATGGACTTTGTTCTTGGTTTACCAATGACTCAGCGGGGATATGATTCAATTTTTGTGGTGGTTGACAGATTTTCAAAGATGACACATTTCATTCCCTGCAAGAAGACTAATGATGTTGTTCATGTAGCAGAATTGTTTTTCAGAGAAGTAGTGAGACTTCATGGTTTGCCAAAGACTATAGTTTCAGATCGGGACACTAAGTTTGTTGGATATTTTTGGCGTACGTTGTCGAAGAAATTGAAGATAGATTTGAAGTTCAGTTCATCACATCATCCACAGACTGATGGATAGACAGAGGTGGTGAATAGGAGTTTAAGAAATTTGCTAAGATGTTTGGTTGGAGATAAGCCAACAGGATGGGATTTGATTTTACCACAAGTGAAATTTGCATACAATATTTCTGTCAACAGGAGCACTGGTAAATCACCATTCCAGATTGTATATGGAAGTAGTCCAAGAAATGCATCTGAATTGAGGAAGATAGATAAAGGAGAAATAAGTAGTGCTGAAGCTAAAGATTTTGCAGAACACTTGAAGAACATCGATGAAGAGGTGAGGAAGCATATTACCAAGATGAACGCACAGTATAAAGCTAAGGCATATGAGAAAAGGAGGTATAAGGAATTTCAGGTTGGTGATGAAGTCATGGTTCATTTGTGGAAGGAGCAATTTCCAGTTGGTACATATAACAAGCTGAAAATGAAGAACTTTGGACCATGTAGGATACTGAAGAAACATGATTCAGAAAATGCATATGAGGTAGAATTGCCTACTGAGCTAAATATTTTACCAATTTTTAACATTTCAGATCTGACAGAGTATCATGAAGGAGGTGTTGAAGATGAGATCGCAACAGCACAGTGGAGTATTCCAGCAACTAGTTCAGACATTAAGGAGATCGAAGATATACTGGATAGTCATGTTGGTAGAAGCACAAGGAACATGACATATGAAGAATATCTGGTCTAGTGAAAAGGATGACCTGTTGAAGATTTATCATGGTTGATAAAAGAGGAGGTTAGCCGTCTTGGTTTTCCTCTGCACACCTGAGTCGTGACAGGGTCACTTCTCAAATTACCCTGGGTGTCTGATGTAGGAGCATCCTTGGTGTAAGAGCAATCTTGCATCACCCAAAAATATTTTTGTTTCTTTTTATAGTCAATAAGGGCTATTTTGTGCAGAGCTGTTATTTATGATAAGTTACTATTTTTGGTAATTTTTGTATGTGCTCAGAATGAACTGATTTCTTTCTTGGAGGTTCATTTTGGTCATATAAGCCTGCCAGTAAAGTTTCATTGCCAGATCAAGTGTATATTGGAAGATATTGAAAATTTTCGGTATTGGCAGCAGGGTACAGAAATTTTGAACTCAGTTTTGAAGGCTTTAGAGGCCCCGGATGGGGTCAAAAATTTGGGTGATGGGCACTTGCACTAATCAAGTCTGTAGAGCGCTTCGTGGCATTTTCAAAATGGGGTTATAATAGCCAATCGGGTCAACTGGTGATGACTTATGGTCTTCGGAAGTTGGGCCACCCGAAATGGCGAAAAATAATTTTCTTCAAAATTTTTGTTCGGGTTTCAAAGGTTATCTTGAGCCGACTATGATGTAATAAAATGTAAAATAAAATAATTCTAAGTTTGGTCGGCCTTATTGGCTAAAATTTTGGAACCTTCCAGGCAGTGGAAAATTGCCTATATAATGAAGGCTGTATTATTGTCTTAGGCAGTTCAGAATAGTTCTGGGTGGTAGATCTGGGTAATAGCTCGAGGCTTTGTCCTACAGAATATTGTAAGGGAATGCCCATGTGGCTTTGCATATTGTAATTCTGAAAGTTTGTAATTCCACATTTGTGGAGATAATAAGAAGCCAATTTTCTGTTCTTGCATATTGTTGTTTCTCTATTTCTGTTATGTGTTTGTGGTATTAAGGAGAGCACCCTTCATCAGGTGGTATCAGAGCAAGAGTTCTTGAGTGTGTAAATAGATCACCGACCGTGAGGTAGTTTGCACCAGGACCGTGGCTAGGGTTTCAGCGCGTACCGTGAAAATACCTCCATGAAGGGAACGTGACAGAAGAGCTGGTGTTGTAACACCTGAGGTTAGAGAGCTGCAGAGACAAGTGCGAGCATTGCAAGAAGAGATTCGCAGAGGAATAAATCTTAATGTCAGAGATGAAAGCAAGGATGAAGCCGAAGAAGAATATCAAGAAGGAGAAGTCAAAATTGTGAACCAGGAGGAAAAGACTTTTTCGGGCCATTTCTAAGATTGGGAAAAGACCTAAGATTGAGGTTCCTACATTTTTTAGAAGTCTTAACCGAGAAGAATTGATCGACTGGATCAACGAATGTGAGGAATATTTTGAGTATGAAGATGTTGAGGATCCTGATAGGGTCAAATTTGTGAAAGCCAAACTGAAAGGTCATGCGAAGATATGGTGACAAGAGATTCAGTTGGAGCGAAATAAAAGGGGAAAGGAGAAAATCATGAGATGGGATCGGATGGTAGATAAATTGAAGTGGCAGTTCATTCCTGTTGATTATGAGTTTGACCTACTAAAGAAAATGCAGAGTTTGAAGCAAGCAGGAAGATCTGTTCAGGAGTATACAGATTAGTTCTATCGACTTCTCATCAGAACAGGCCATGCAGAAGCTGATAAGGAGAAAGTTGCCTGATACCTTAATGGGTTAAGCCCAAGCATTCACGAGGAGCTGAATCTGGTTCGAATGAACAGTATTGAAGAGGCATACCATTTTTCCCTAAAAGTAGAGGAAAAGTTGAACAAGAAGTTTGAGAGGAGACAAAATGGAAGAGGTCACGGTGGACGATCTGGTAGACGGTCATATGGTGGCCGAAATGAGGATCCGAAAAAGAAGGATGAGGCCAGTAGTAGTTAGAATCAGTGAGGAAATAATTCCAATCGCTTCCAGGATCAAAATAATAGAGATCAGAGAGAAAGAGGAAGAGGACAAGGATCTGGAAGAGGTGGCTTCCGTGCAACATGTTTTCATTGTGGAGAAGGTCATAGGGCATTTGAATGTCCTCAGCGCCAAGGTAGAACAGACAGGAGAAATGAAGGCCAGGCCAGAGTTGCACATGTAGATGAAGATGCCAGATCATCAAATTCTAAAGATGCTGAAAGAGGAGAAACGTTGATTAACAGAAGAGTCCTGTTGAGTGGTGAGAATGAACCTGAGCAAAGGAGGAGCCTGTTTCGCACCAGGTGCAAGTGTGAAGGTAAATGTTGTGATGTGATTATTGATAGTGGAAGCACTGACAATTTCGTGTCAGAAGAGATGGTGACAAAGTTGAAGCTCAAGAAGAAGAAACACCCACATCCATATCGGATTGCCTGGGTACAGGATGACCCCAAAGTCATGGTCAATGAACAATGCCTAGTGAAGTTCAGGATTGGCGGATACCAAGATGAGGTATTGTGTGATATCATATCTATGGATGCATGTCATATGTTGTTGGGTAGACCATGGTAGTTTGACAGATGTGTTGTACATGATGGTCGTGCGAATACCTATTCCCTGACAAAAGATGGAGTGTGACATAAGCTAAAACCATTGAAGGAGACTGAAGAAAAGGTATGTGGTAATGCAAGGATAACTTTTGTTGATGGAAAAAATTTCTTAGATGGTATGAGGCATGAGAATGTATGTTTTGCTTTAATTCCAAAAGCTGGTAAAGAGGAAGTAGAAGATGTTCCTATAGAAATTGCAGATTTGTTGAATGAGTTTCAGGATATTGTATCCGATAACGTGCCTGATGGATTACCACCAGTCAGGAAGATCAGTCATCAGATGGACTTATCCCAAGAATGGAGAATGGAGAATGGAGGATGTGTACAGATTCTACGGCAATAAACAAGATCATAATCAAGTACAAGTTTTCATTGCCACGAATGGATGATATTATGGACTATTTGAGTGGAGCTGTGTATTTCTCAAAGATAGATCTGAAAAGTGGATATCATCAGATTTGGATCAGAGAAGGAGATGAATGGAAGACTGTCTTCAAGACAAAGGAAGGATTGTATGAGTGGTTAGTCATGCCTTTTGGGCTAACCAATGCACCGAGCACTTTCATGCGGCTCATGAACGAGGTTGTGAAAGAATTTCTGAGTAAGTTTGTCATTGTTTACCTATATGATATTTTGATCTTTAGTGAGACATTGGATGAGCATATGATGTATATTCGTATGGTATTTGAGAAGTTGAGAGAAGAGAAATTGTTGATTAATTTGAATAAGTGCAGTTTTGTGAAGAAAGAGTTAGTGTATTTGAGATTTTTAGTTTCACCAGAAGGTCTAAAAATGGACCCAGAGAAGATACAGGCTATCCTTGAATGTTCTACTCCAAGGAGTACTACTGAGGTAAGATCTTTTCATGGTCTAGCTAGCTTTTACAGAAAGTTTATCAAAAATTTTAGCAGTATTTGTGGACCCTTGACTGAAACAATGAGAGGGGATAGAAAAGAGTTTAAGTGGACTAATAGGGAAGAAAATAGTTTTCAGTTGTTGAAACAAAAAGTTACATAACAACCCGTTTTAGCACTTCCAGATTTTAATAAGGTGTTTCAAGTAGATTGTGATGCTAGTGGTACTGCAATAGGAGCTATTATGAGCCAAGAAGGTAAACCTGTTGCTTATTTCAGTGAGAAGTTAAATGATGCCAAGAGGAAATATTATGTTTATGATCAGGAATTTTATGCTATAGTTCAGGCATTAAAGAAGTGGAGACATTATCTACTTCCTAATGAGTTTTTTTTGTATACTGATCATCAAACTTTGCAATATTTGAATAGTCAAGGAAAATTGAATCAAAGGCATTTGAAATGGGTTGAGTTTTTGCAGAGTTATACATTTATTTTGAAACACAGGAGTGCAAAGTCTAATAGGGTTGCAGATGCTCTTATTAGAAGGCAACTATTGCTGACAGAAATGCAGATTGAAGTGGTTGGGTTCAAAGAACTTAAGAATTTATATCCAGATGATCCTAATTTTGGTGAAGCTTGGAAAGCTTGTGCAGAACCTGTTACTCTAGACAGGACAAAATGGTTGGATTTCATCATCCAGGATGATATGCTGTTCAGAGGGAATCAGTTGTGCATTCCACGAAGTTCTATGAGGGAGAATCTCATCAAGGAGAAGCATAGTGGAAGATTGGCTGGACATTTTGGTCGTGATAAAACCCTTGGTCTGGTTAGTGAGAATTATTATTGGCCACAGTTGCAGTAAGATGTGAAGAAGTTTGTACAGAGTTGTAGAGTATGTCAGATGGCGAAAGGAGTGAAGCAGAATACAGGGTTGTATCAGCCATTACCCGTACCAGAGAAGCCTTGGGAGGATATCAGCATGGACTTTGTTCTTGGTTTACCGAGGACTCAGCGGGGATATGATTCAATTTTTGTGGTGGTTGACAGATTTTCAAAGATGGCACATTTCATTCCCTGCAAGAAGACTAATGATGTTATTCATGTAGCAGAATTATTTTTCAGAGAAGTAGTGAGACTTTATAGTTTACCAAAGACCATAGTTTTAGATTGGGACACTAAGTTTGTTGGATATTTCTGGCGTACGTTGTAGAAGAAGTTGAAGACAGATTTGAAGTTCAGTTCATCACATCATCCACAGACTGATGGATAGACAGAGGTGGTGAATAGGAGTTTGAAAAATTTGCTAAAATATTTGGTTGGACATAAGCCAACAGGATGGGATTCTATTTTACCACAGGTAGAATTTGCATACAATAATTCTGTCAACAGGAGCACTGGTAAATCACCATTCCAGATTGTATATGGAAGTAGTCTAAAAAATGCATCTGAATTGAGGAAGATAGATAAAGGAGAAATAAGTAGTGCTGAAGCTGAAAATTTTGCAGAACACTTGAAGAACATTCATGAAGAGGTGAGGAAGCATATTACCAAGATGAACGCACAGTATAAGGCTAAGGCAGATGAGAAAAAGAGGTATAAGAAATTTCAGGTTGGTGATGAAGTCATGGTTCATTTGTGGAAGCAGCGGTTTCCAGTTGGTACATATAACAAGCTGAAAATGAAGAAGTTTGGACCATGTAGGATACTGAAGAAACATGATTCAGGAAATGCATATGAGGTAGAATTGCCTATTAAGCTAAATATTTTACCAATTTTTAACATTTCAGATCTGACGGAGTATCATGAAGGAGGTGTTGAAGATGAGATCACAACAGCACAGTGGAGTATTCCAGCAACTAGTTCAGACATTAAGGAGATCGAACATATACTAGACAGTCGTGTTGGTAGAAGCACAAGGAACATGACATATGAAGAATATCTGGTCAAGTGGAAAGGATTACCTGTTGAAGATTCATCATGGTTGACAAAGGAGGAGGTTAGCCGTCTTGATTTTCCTCTGTACACCTAAGTCGTGATAGGGTTACTTCTCAAATTACCCTGGGTGTCTGATGCAGGAGCATCCTGGGTGTAAGAGCAATCTTGCATCACCCAAAAATATTTTTATTTTTTTTTATATTCAATAAGGGCTATTTTGTGCAGAGCTGCTATTTATGAAAAGTTACTATTTTTGGTAATTTTTGTATTTGCTCAGAATTATTTGATTTCTTTCTTGGAGGTTCATTTTGGTCATATAAGCCTGCCAGTAAAGTTTCATTGCCAGATCAAGTGTATATTGGAAGATATTGAAGATTTTCGGTATTGGCAGCAGGGTACAGAAATTTTGAACTTACTTTTGAAGGCTTTAGAGGCCCCGGATGAGGTCAAAAATTTGGGTGACGAGCGCTTGCGTTGATCAAGCTTGTAGAGCGCTTCGTGGCGTTTCTGAAATGGGGTTATAATAGCCGATCGGGTCAACTGGAGATGACTTATGGTCTTCGGAAGTTGGGCCACCCGAAATGGCAGAAAATAATTTTTTTCAAAATTTCTGTTCAGGTTTCAAAGGTTATCTTGAGCCGACTATGATGTAATAAAATGTAAAATAAAATAATTCTAAGTTTGGTCGGCCTTATTGGCTAAAATTCTGGAACCTTCCAGGCGGTGGAAAATTGCCTATATAAGGAAGGCTGTATTATTGTCTTAGGCAGTTTAGAATAGTTCTGAGTGGTAGATCTGGGTAATAGCTCGAGGCTTTGTCCTACAGAATATTGTAAGGGAATGCCCATGTGGCTTTGCATATTGTAATTCTGAAAGTTTGTAATTCCACATTTGTGGAGATAATAAGAAGCCAATTTTTTGTTCTTGCATATTGTTGTTATTTCTCTATTTCTGTTATGTGTTTGTGGTATTAAGGATAGCACCCTTCATCAGGTGGTATCAGAGCAAGAGTTCTTGAGTGTGTAAATAGATCGCCGACCGTAAGGCAGTTTGCACCAGGACCGTGACTAGAGTTTCAGCGCGCATCGTGAAAATACCTCCACGAAAGGAACGTGGCGGAAGAGCTTGTATTGTAACACCTAAGGTTAGAGAGCTGCAGAGACAAGTGCGAGCATTGCAAGAAGAGATTCACAGAGGAATGAATCTTAATGTCAGAGATGAAAGCGAGGATGAAGCCGAAGAAGAATATCAAGAAGGAGAAGTTGAAATTGTGAACCAGGAGGAAGAAAGACTTTTTCAGGCCATTTCTAAGATTGGAAAAAGACCTAAGATTGAGGTTCCTACATTTTCTGGAAATCTTAACCGAGAAGAATTGATCGACTGGATCAACGAATGTGAGGAATATTTTAAGTATGAAGATGTTGAGGATCCTGATAGGGTCAAATTTGCGAAAGCCAGACTGAAAGGTCATGCGAAGATATGGTGGCAAGAGATTCAGTTGGAGCGAAATAGAAGGGGAAAGGAGAAAATCGCGAGATGGGATCGGATGGTGGATAAATTGAAGTGGTAGTTCATTCGTATTGATTATGAGCTTGACCTACTAAAGAAAATGCAGAGTTTGAAGCAAGCAGGAAGATCTGTTCAGGAGTATACAGAAGAGTTCTATCGACTTCTCATCAGAACAGGCCAGGCAGAAGCTGATAAGGAGAAAGTTGCCCTATACCTTAATGGGTTAAGGCCAAGTATTCAGGAGGAGCTGAATCTGGTTCGAATGAATAGTATTGAAGAGGCATACCAGTTTTCCCTAAAAGTAGAGGAAAAGTTGAACAAGAAGTTTGAGAGCAGACAAAACGGAAGAGGTTGCGGTGGATGATCTGGTGGACGGTCATATGGTGGCCGAAATGAGGATCCGAAAAAGAAGGATGAGGCTAGTAGTAGTCAGAATCAGTGATGAAATAATTCCAATTGCTTCCACGATCAGAATAATAGAGATTAGAGAGGAAGAGGAAGAGGACAAGGATCTGGAAGAGGTGGCTTCCGTGGAACATGTTTTCACTGTGGAGAAGAAGGTCATAGGGCATTTGAATGTCCTCAGTGCCAAGGCAGAATAGAGAGGAGAAATGGAGGCCAGACCAGAGTTGCACATGTAGATGAAGATGCCAGATCATCAAATTCTGAAGATGTTGAAAGAGGAGAAACGTTGATTAATAGAAAAGTCCTGTTGAGTGGTGAGAATGAACCTGAGCAAAGGAGGAGCCTGTTTCGCACCTGGTGCAAGTGTGAAGGTAAATGTTGTGATGTGATTATTGATAGTGGAAGCACTGACAATTTCGTGTCAGAAGAGATGGTGACAAAGTTGAAGCTCAAGAGATAGAAACACCCACATCCATATCAGATTGCCTGGGTATAGGATGACCACAAGGTCATGGTCAATGAACAATGCATGGTGAAGTTCAGGATTGGCGGATACCAAAATGAGGTATTGTGTGATATCATATCTATGGATGCATGTCATATGTTGTTGGGTAGACCATGGTAGTTTGACAGATGTGCTGTACATGATGGTCGTGCGAATACCTATTCCCTGACAAAGGATGGAGTGCGACATAAGCTAAAACCATTGAAGGAGACTGAAGAAAATGTATGTGGTAATGCAAGGATAACTTTTTTTGATGGAAAAAATTTCTTAGATGGTATGAAACATGAGCATGTATGTTTTGCTTTAATTCTAAAAGCTGGTAAAGAGGAAGTAGAAGATGTTCCTATAGAAGTTGCAGATTTGTTGAATGAGTTTCAAGATATTATATCCGATAACGTGCCTGATGGATTACCACCAGTCAGGAAGATCAGTCATCAGATGGACTTGATCCCAGGAGCGAGTTTTCTGAGTAAGGCAGCACACAGAATGACACCTGCAGAAAGTGAGGAGTTGAACAGACAAGTACATGAACTGTTACAGAAAGGATTGATCCATGAGAGTCTGAGTCCCTGTGCTGTACCAGCAGTATTAGCACCAAAGAAGAATGAAGAATGGAGGATGTGTACAGATTCTAAGGCAATAAACAAGATCACAATCAAGTACAGATTTCCATTGCCACGAATGGATGATATTATGGACTGTTTGAGTGGAGCTGTGTATTTCTCAAAGATAGATCTAAAAAGTGGATATCATCAGATTCGGATCAGAGAAGGAGATGAATGGAAGACTGCCTTCAAGACAAAGGTAGGACTGTATGAGTGGTTAGTCATGCCTTTTGGGCTAACCAATGCACCGAGCACTTTCATGCGGCTCATGAACGAGGTTCTGAAAGAATTTCTTGGTAAGTTTGTCATTGTTTACCTAGATGATATTTTGATCTTTAGTAAGACATTGGATGAGCATATGATGCATATTCGTATGGTATTTAAGAAGTTGAGAGAAGAGAAATTGTTGATTAATTTGAAGAAGTGCAATTTTTTGAAGAAAGAGTTAGTGTATTTGAGATTTGTAGTTTCAGTAGAAGGTCTAAAAATGGACCCAGAGAAAGTACAGGCTATCCTTGCATGGCCTACTCCAAGGAGTGCTACTGAGGTAAGATCTTTTTATGGTCTAGCTAGCTTTTACAGAAAGTTTATCAAAAATTTTAGCAGTATTTGTGGACCCTTGACTGAAACAATGAGAGGGGATAGAAAAGAGTTTAAGTGGACTAATGGGGCAGAAAATAGTTTTCAGTTGTTGAAACAAAAAGTTACAGAACAACCCGTTTTAGCACTTCTAGATTTGAATAAGGTGTTTCAAGTAGATTGTGATGCTAGTGGTACTGCAATAGGAGCTGTTATGAGCCAAGAAGGTAAACCTGTTGCTTATTTCAGTGAGAAGTTAAATGATGCCAAGAGGAAATATTCTATTTATGATCAGGAATTTTATACTATAGTTCAGGCATTAAAGAAGTGGAGACATTATCTTCTTCCTAAGGTGTTTGTTTTGTATACTGATCATCAAGCTTTGCAATATTTGAATAGTCAAGAAAAATTGAATCAAAGACATTTGAAATAGGTTGAGTTTTTGCAGAGTTATACATTTGTTTTGAAACACAGGAGTGGAAAGTCTAATAGGGTTGTAGATGCTATTAGCAGAAGACAACTATTACTAACAAAAATGCAGATTGAAGTGGTTGGGTTCAAGCAACTCAAGAATTTATATCTAGATGATCTTGATTTTGGTGAAGCTTGGAAAGCTTGTGCAGAACCTGTTACTCTAGACAGGACAAAATGGTTGGATTTCATCATCCAGGATGATATGCTGTTCAGAGGGAATCAGTTGTGCATTCCACGAAGTTCTATGAGGGAGAATCTCATCAAGGAGAAGCATAGTGGAGGATTGGCTGGACATTTTGGTCGTGATAAAACCCTTGGGCTGGTTAGTGAGAATTATTATTGGCCACAGTTGCAGTAAGATGTGAAGAAGTTTGTACAGAGTTGTAGAGTATGTCAGATGGCGAAAGGAGTGAAGCAGAATACAGGGTTGTATCAGCCATTACCCGTACCAGAGAAGCCTTGGGAGGATATCAGCATGGACTTTGTTCTTGGTTTACCGAGGACTCAGTGGGGATATGATTCAATTTTTGTGGTGGTTGACAGATTTTCAAAGATGGCACATTTCATTCCCTGCAAGAAGACTAATGATGTTGTTCATGTAGTAGAATTATTTTTCAGAGAAGTAGTGAGACTTCATGGTTTGCCAAAGACCATAGTTTCAGATCGGGACACTAAGTTTGTTGGATATTTCTGGCATACGTTGTGGAAGAAGTTGAAGACAGATTTGAAGTTCAGTTCATCACATCATCCACAGACTGATGGATAGATAGAGGTGGTGAATAGGAGTTTGGGAAATTTGCTGAGATGTTTGGTTGGAGATAAGCCAACAGGATGGGATTTGATTTTACCACAGGTGGAATTTGCATACAATAATTCTGTCAACAGGAGCACTGGTAAATCACCATTCTAGATTGTATATGGAAGTAGTCCAAGAAATGCATCTGAATTGAGGAAAATAGATAAAGGAGAAATAAGTAGTGCTGAAGCTGAAGATTTTGCAGAACACTTGAAGAACATCCATGAAGAGGTGAGGAAACATATTACCAAGATGAACACATAGTATAAGGCTAAGGTAGATGAGAAAAGGAGGTATAAGGAATTTCAGGTTGGTGATGAAGTCATGGTTCATTTGCGGAAGGAGCGGTTTCCAGTTGGTACATATAACAAGCTGAAAATGAAGAAATTTGGACCATGTAGGATACTGAAGAAACATGATTCATTAAATGCATATGAGGTAGAATTGCCTACTGAGCTAAATATTTTACCAATTTTTAACATTTCAGATCTGACAGAGTATCATGAAGGAGGTGTTGAAGATGAGGTCACAACAACACAGTGGAGTATTCCAGCAACTAGTTCAGACATTAAGGAGATCGAAGATATACTGGACAGTCGTGTTGGTAGAAGCACAAGGAACATGACATATGAAGAATATCTAGTCAAGTGGAAAGGATGACCTGTTGAAGATTCATCATGGTTGACAAAGGAGGAGGTTAGCCATCTTGGTTTTCCTCTGCACACCTGAGTCGTGATAGGGTCACTTCTCAAATTACCCTGGGTGTCTGATGCAGGAGCATCCTGGGTGTAAGAGCAATCTTGCATCACCCAAAAATATTTCTATTTTTTTTTATATTCAATAAGGGCTATTTTGTGCAGAGCTGCTATTTATGAAAAGTTACTATTTTTGGTAATTTTTGTATGTGCTCAGAATGATCTGATTTTTTTTTTGGAGGTTCATTTTGGTCATATAAGCCTGCCAGTAAAGTTTCATTGCCAGATCAAGTGTATATTGGAAGATATTGAAGATTTTCGGTATTGGCAGCAGGGTACAGAAACTTTGAACTCAGTTTTGAAGGCTTTAGAGGCCCCGGATGAGGTCAAAAATTTGGGTGACGGGCACTTGCATTGATTAAGCCTGTAGAGCACTTCGTGACATTTCTAAAATGGGGTTATAATAGCCGATCGGGTCAACTGGTGATGACTTATGGTCTTCGGAAGTTGGGCCACCCGAAATGGCGGAAAAAAATTTTCTTCAAAATTTTTGTTCGGGTTTCAAAGGTTATCTTGAGCCGACTATGATGCAATAAAATGTAAAATAAAATAATTCTAAGTTTAGTCGGCCTTATTGGCTAAAATTCTGGAACCTTCCAGGCGGTGGAAAATTGCTTATATAAGGAAGGCTGTATTATTGTCTTAGGCAGTTCAGAATAGTTCTGGGTGGTAGATCTGGGTAATAGCTCGAGGCTTTGTCCTACAGAATATTGTAAGGGAATGCCCATGTGTCTTTGCATATTATAATTCTGAAAGTTTGTAATTCCACATTTGTGGAGATAATAAGAAGCCAATTTTCTGTTCTTGCATATTGTTGTTGTTTCTCTATTTCTGTTATGTGTTTGTGGTATTAAGGGGAGCACCCTTCATCAATTCTCAAGATGTTTGTGGTTGAGAAGTTGATGGAGATGACTGTGGGTTAGTGTTGCGGGGTACTGTTTCATGTTCCTATGCCGAGAAGTGATGAAAAAAGTTGGCGCCACCTTTTGAGCGATACTGTTACCTAGGGAAATAGGATCAGATTTGGATGCATTCATGGCTTATTTGAGTTGCAGGTGGGTAGATGGATCTAGTCGCTTGTCTGTAGGTTGATTTCAATACAAGAATGGGCATGAAAACAAGTATCTAATCGGCCATGATGTTGCATAAATACATTGATGATCAAAAGGGCACCTATGGTTTGATATTTTATTGTAATATTTTGTAACCCTAGTTAGGTTTTGAGTCTTGCCTACGTGTAGGAGATGTATATAGTTCTTTTTTGGAGCCTTAGTGCTTAGAGGTTGGAATTGTAAAAAGAAAGAGTCCTTTCTCAGAAGGCTATCTTTGGTATTTCTTCTACCCTCTAGTCTTCTACTCTTGTAATCTCCCATTGATTATCCAAACACTGCACAGGTATTTTGTGACAATTTCTCATATCCCTATGCTTCCTTGTTTGTATTCTCTCTTATTGAATTGAAGTATATGATGTTATCAGTGGTATCTTAGGGTTCCTAGTCCCTCTTACTTTCTGTAATTGTGTGTGTTATTGTGTTTGATCTGATTTAGATGCTTTTGTGGGTATACTTCAGCCCCCTAATAATCTTGTCTCAATCCTATACCGAGTTGCAGAAGCGAATGTCTACTTGCAGGTCATAAATTGTGTCTTATGTTCAAAACCTTCTATGAAACACTTATGCAAGCCTATTTAGTAAGTTGTGACCTACTAGACCTAAGCCTTTCATTGGTTACATTCCTCTATACTGAGATCCAAACCCTAATTTTGGTGCATCACCTAGTAGGTAGTTTGCTTTTAGTCATTTCTCTTTACAAGCATTCCTTCTATCCCTTTCCCTCAAAATTTTACTTTCATGTCTAGAAGCAAATTAAGGTGATTATCCAAGAGGAACCAACCTAGAACCTAGAGGTCTCATCTCAGTTAGCATAGGTTCCACAACCTGGAGATGATTCTCATGTTATACTAGGTTATCAAGACTACGAGAGCTTGAGACAAAGGTGCAAACTTAGTGTATAACAGTCTCACATACAATTCATAGATTTTTTCTACAGAGAACTTGAACAAATTCATTTGGTGATTTCATGAGAAATTGGTATGTGTGAATTTATCTCTTTGCATGTTCCAAAAATGGTTACCTTTGTAGAAAAATAAAATATAAAAAATTAGTGTGTAATCAAGATTCTTATAGGAAAATAAAGATGTAAAATTGTGATGTTTGTCCAATGGAAGAAAGGTTTTAATTTGTTGATAGTGTTATGGGAATGGAAAGTTGTCACTCCAAAGATCTATTTCTTATATATTTGACAATTAGTATTCATCCATACTAAATATAAGCATGCACAGTATAAAGTAGGCAAAATGAGATGAATGCATTAAAGAAAATTTGTACTATTTATCTTTTCCTTTATGGTGATAGAATTTTTGAGCTGTCCAAAAAGAAGAAACCTAAGAAAAGAAGATAAAGGATGTTATTCATTAGAGTTATTGATCATATTTGTTTTAATTTTTTTATGAATTAGATTCTTTTCTCCTTTAAAGTAATGTGTATTTCACTATTAGATTATTGCATAATGTATTTCTTATTGTAGTAATCTATTTGGATATTCAAATGAATTTTTTTTAGATTATTTAGGGTTCAAATGTGTATGGAGATACTTTTTGATGTTTTACATTTGATTTTTAGAGCCACAATTATCTTTATTTTATGATTTTTTCAATACACATCTTAAAAGCTCATCAAAATATCAAAATTTGTCATCTAGATGATATAAAATAGAATACCACCCACAAAATGTTTCTCAAAAGATAACAGTTAATGCTGTAATGAAAAATCTCTCAAAAATTTTAAAATAATGGAAACATATCAAAATCTCTTGCCTCAAAACTTAAAACCAGACAATTTGAGTCCACAGAAAAAGGATTCTATTAAATTCAAGTATTTGTAGCTATCAAGTTACCAAAATGAGAAAATTTTAGAACTTAATACCAAATTATGAATAGTAAGAAAATAAACCTTCAAGTGTAGATAGAAAACATAGGTAAAGGAACCTTTTGAATGATCAAATCACCAAATGAGGTACAAGGTATAGGCCTCGCTACAATAGTCAACACATGGTTTTTCTTTTGTTGAAATTAAAAAATTTGCAATGAAACTCAAACTATATAATGAAATGTCATAGTCCTTTTTTTTTCTTTTTTTCGCTATGTATGTAAGACATTTGTCAATAAGTAATAGCATGTTAGACTGTTTAAGGAGAGGAGTGTATGGATTGCAGTTTGAAAAGACAAGAAAAAGTCCTTTTCTTAATTTTTATTAAAGTTTTTTTAAATTATAGGGAATAAGTAATTTGTGTCCTTTTTCTATAAAAAGACATGTACTAATAACTGTCAATAGTATACTCTTTTATAATCTTTTTATCTTTAATCTATTTTGGTTAAGCTTTCTCACTAGTTTTAAGGATATCATAAATTATTATGAGAAGATTTTTTTAATATTTGAATTTAAATGTTATAGTTGTATCAAATTCATTAATGTTTATACTTTTTTTTTAAAAATGTTTTATTTAAGTGTAATGTATTGGAAACGTTAATATTTTTTAGTGTTTCTTTTTTTATTTGTAGTAATGCATTTATAAAAAGGGCCATTATATGTTGAAAATGACAATTAATGTTGGCTAATAGAGAAAGTAGAACTTGTGCGCAAATAATTGGTAAAGACTTGTATATAATCAAATATATAGTAGAACTATTAAAGAAGGAGAAATATAAGAGAAAGTTGAGAGAAATTGAAATTTAGAGATATGTCTGTAGTGTGAATTGCAACCTTTGTTGACATATAGAAAATATTATAATTCATTAATGTTTTGGAGTCTTGATTTTGTTCGATTGTTTGGTTAATGATTATTTTAAGAAAATGAGTGTTATATATTAATTTACATGTCAATATGACTTTAAAGGGAGCCAAATTCAATTTTATGGAATTGTTACAGGTTATTGCACGTGTAGTGAGTAGGTGCAAAGTAGTTTGCAGATATAGTTGATTGTTTAAGTAGTATCAAGTGAATTTAAATTTTATTGTAAAGTAAAAATTTGAATGACAATCTAATTGTTACAAGGGCTGCACGTAGCTCAAGTCCCTGCCATCTGAAATATTTAGATTCAACTATCATGTGTGAATTTGGTGATTGGTGCTTTTGTTCAAAGTAGTAGTAAGAAGAAGTGTAAAAAAAATAGACGTTCAAAACATCTCATGTCCATTGCCAGAGAATACAATAGCTGATAGATAAAAATATTCATCATATTTTGTAGTAACAACAACAGTCCATTACTTGATGATAATTAGACTAAGAATCTCACAACCTGGCTACCTTCCATCATTTTTACTCTTAAGGAGGAAAACTTGTATGAAAGTTAGAAAAAACATAAATAATTTCAGAAATCTTATGGTATTAGGCTACAAGAAAGTGAAATGATCTATGAATATAATCTTATAGAAGAGAATTAATGGATCAAGAAGAGATAGGTTCATAAGGATGGGAAAGCCAAAGATGTGTCAATGCCTTACTAGAAATAGCTCATTTGCTTGGATTGATTTGAATTTTCTCATTAACAAATACTGAAATGGAGAGAATTTTGCTTGAGCATAACTAATCTCTTGGTATTTTTCCAAACCCTAATTAGAGGCCTAAAGCTCCCTTATACCTTTTGTGTGATATAGTTGACTATTTAAATATCTCTTTTACAGATCGAGTATGGGGCCTAGGCCACTCGTCTATCTCTACTGATTGGAACCTTCATCTTCTTAACTCCATCAACTGAGAAATGACCTCCAACTCTTCATCTGTTAGATCTTCTTCAATCAACTCACCTTTCAACCATTCATCACCTTCGTAGCTATGCGATTCCCACATCAATCTTAAATACATACTAGACAAATTTTAAAAACATCTTTTGTAAAGCATTTGGGAGTTTTAAGGAAAATACTATTGACATTATGGAAATTTTTTGATTTACACACGAAAAATTAAAGATAAGTAGATAATTTTTTCTCAGTAGTTCAAATTTTATTTAACAAATTGCAGTTGAAATCAAATTTTGAACCTAATTTAAGCTTTATTTTAAAAACTTAATTATGGAGACTTTAATATTTGGGTTTAATTCGAAAACTAGAGCTAATAAAAATTTGAACATAAATTAAGCCTCATTTTAAAAAATAAGTCTAAAAACATAAATTTTTGAACTTGAATTATGAAACTAAAATATGAAACATATTTTTTTGTCAGTATTTTAAATTTTCTTAAGAGGTCAAAGTCAAATTAAACAAAGTAAAAAATTTAATCCTAAATTTGAATAAGAAAGCAGGGGGCGGGGCGGAATGATGGATCAAACAAAAATAGATCTAGAAACCTTAGGAGGTCATTTCAATTTTAGCAGAATGTGAATATAGAAATGGATAACCTAAACATTTAAATTTGACGTCAATATTTAAAGAGGGGAAGCTTCACAAGGGGCAAAAATGAAATAGTTGTGGTCAAGATGATAATGATGAGGAAAGAGATCAAAAGGAAGGATGACTGACAAATGAAGATCTCCTGAAATAATATTGTTATGATGAATTTGTAGTGTGTATTTTAAATTCTTGTGGACATATATCATGATGAAACCCTTCATATACTGATCTTTCCAGTAGAAACATTGTTTATCAAAACTTCCATCTCATGATTCAACCAGGAGAAATCAGTGAAAAAGTAAGAAATTGTAAAAAAACACAAAATAGAAGGGGCAAAAAAACTATTGCAGAAGGAAGCGGGAAAAATTGAAGGGATTTTACAAGAAAAAGTATCCTGGCTATGAGCACGTGAACATGAACAAGTTTGATATTACACTCAACCACACTACACAATTTAGCGACCACTTGACCATTAACATCGGTCAATCTGTGCCCTCCGCAAGATAAATAAATTCATAAAATGATCCACTCTACTTCTTCTTGTTAATAAAGTGTTGTGAAAATGAAATAATAATCATAAGCTAATGTATCAAACTAGGTTAGAACTAATAAATAGGACCAGGTAGGAGAGATGGACCCTTATGGTTTTATAAAAGTATACACTGGTACGTAAGCTTACCTCCATTTGAATAATGAAATATGGAACATGTCAACTATTTTTTTTTTTTGATCGATGAAGGGCTGAAGCTGAGATTTTTATTTATATAAATACAAACATAAATTAACAAAGTATCTATCATCAGTTCAAGCCCACTGTTGCAAGGCCTAATGTTCATAATGAAATCATTTCAACTTTCAGCAACAACAATCGACCGATACCGATATTTATTTCTAAAACCCTCAATTTTGGTACTTCCTATCGCAAAAACCATCTACAAATTTAGAATTGAAAAACAATGGTCATATCTTGGCACTTGTAGGGAATCGACGGCCCATATTCAAACTGAGACTAGCTTTAAGTCCCGACTATAGACCCTCTTATTTTTCTGGGGCTTCATGACTTAACCTTTATCTTTAGTCACACAACTACGATCACAACCCACTCAGAAGTCTCTGGCCACATCACCAGTCAACAGCCAACTAGAATCGAGCAACATGATAGCACTGGCACCATGGACCCACCTTAACTCCGCAACGATGACATTCAATAATTATCGCATGATCGCATAGCCAAGAAATTGGCTATGCGAACATGCGACACACCTCCACGTCCCCCTTCTACCTTTTCGCATAACTGCCACCACTAACACATAGGGTTTGTCGCATGATCGCATAGCATGAAATTGGCTCATGCGAACATGTGACAAACCGTCAGTATTGCCACCGTCAACTTCCAACCAGGAACCACCATGTTAGCGAGATCGAACAACTGGCACCACATCAAACATGTTACAACCTCAGCTTTGCTGACAACTTTCCACAATACCGCTCCCTGACCAATGAAAATCATGCACACCAGCATCTCCATAGCATGTTGGACCCACTAAAAACAAGCCCCTTTAATCAGACGATTGGCGTATGATCTCAAGGGGGAAGAATATTTCTTGAGATCATACGCCAGCTGTAAATCTTGACACATGCTGGCCAGCCCGCAAACCCCTCTGATAATGGCCCCATCAATAACTTCCATGTTGTCGCCACCTCGACCAATCGGAAAATGCCACATCACCACCTATCACCACGTTGAGGAATAGGTGTCAATCAGTTGCATGATCGCATGTCAGAAAACTCTGACATGCGATCATGCGACAGCCAACCATAGGATGCCACATAACCACCAATGGGACCACTGCCCTCCTCTCCAATGGGCCTAGCCCAAGAAGTAACCGGTCGCATGGTCACATGTCATAAATTTCTTACATGTGATCATGTGACAACTAATCATTTTAAAACCCTTGAAGACCCAGGCCCACCAACTGGTCATACTTGCGCAGTTAGGGAATGCCAACAAATAGAGCAGACAGGGATAGCCATGAGAGCTAGTACAAATCACCACCTGCAAAAAGCTTCTTGAGCTCAACAACCTACTCCACTAGGTACAAACATCACTACAAATGGTCACTGAGCCCCTCGGATCAGTCGGCAATAACTACGCCACCAAACCAGTTGAAAACTATTGCTAAAGCCATCAATTCTGGTACTTCCTGATGCGAAAGTCCTTTGCAAATTTGAACTTGAAATGCAATGATCATCCTTAGGGTGCCAATAGTCTATCAACGGTCATCATCTGAACTGAGATCTACTTTATATCCCCACTGTTAGATCATCATGTTTCACGGGCTTGGCAACTTTAACTCTGCAACGCCGACATTCCCTTAATGGTTGTCACATGATCGTATAGATTGAAAATGGCTTATGCAAACATGAGACACCCCATAAACCTTCACCACCATTACCTGCCCTTGGCTATGGGACCCACGATGGGTATCTATCTCAGCGCTTGCTGGTCAATTAGAAAGGGACACGTCGGCAAGACCTGACACACAGACCCACCTTTAATTCTGCAATAGCATCTTTCAATAGTTGTCGCATGATCGCATAGCCAGGAAAAGGGCTATGCGAACATGTGACACACCGTAGCCCTTTACCACCGTTAACCACCACCGCATAAAGTTACCACAAAGGGCTTGTTGCATGATCGCATAACACAAAACTGGCTCATGCAAACATGTGACAAGCCTCCATCCCTCACCACAAACCTTAGTGCCCACTTTATTCATGAACTGGTGAGAACTTTGACTAGGCCCACATCTGAAAGATTGACGGTCATCACATCTTTGCATATACCTCCAAGACTCAACCAAAACATGCACCCACCATCAGATCATCCATGCTGTGACCCCACTCGAACTTCTGGGCCCCCCAATGTGTCAACATTCCCTTACCAGCTCAGCCAATCCCAACCTGACACCTCGATGATGAATCATCACGTGGTCCCACTGCAGACAAACCAATGACATCTAATCATATGGTGGGCGCATGATCGCATGGGGAGAGAATATTCCATGCAATCACACGCTGATCATCGATCAAAATCTCTAACCCCAACCTCACTGACAACACTCCACCTCATATTTTCCTTATCAAATGGTGGGCACGACATTCCCTTACCAGCTCAGCCAATCCCAACCTGACACCTCAATGGTGAATCATCACGTGGTCCCATTGCAGACAAACCAATAGCATCTAATCAGATGGTGGGTGCATGATCGCATGGGGAGAGAATATTCCATGTGATCACACACCAACGGTTGATCAAAATCTCTAACACAATCCCCACTGACAACACTCCACCTCTTTATTTCCTTCGACCAATAGGGGGGTGCCATTTATGCATACATGTCACCATGGACCCACAATTTGAAACCCTACACCATAAAAAATAATCAACGACCAACGTGATTTCACATAGCTTTGACAAATCCCTTACGCTTTAGTGACCACCATTGATGCTCTGACATGTGAAGACCATCTGACTTATCTGAAAACTAGGTCCCACCCTTGAGCTTTAGCAATAAAGGCAAACTCCCATTCATTGGATAGACTTTCTTCATTCCCTGACCTAGCAATGACTAACATGATAAAGAATTGGGCCCCACACAATCACAGCAGTGCACATAGGAAATGTTGGTGTTAGAGATTTAACTGCGCAGAGGTGAACGACCGAAAACAACTAAGGTTTTTGACGCTAGAAGATAACTCATGTCCTGGGGCCGTCACTCTTCGATGTAGAATAGGTATCTGCTCCTCTTGTCCTAATCTAACTCCTCATTTAATGTTCTAAACTCCTACACGTGCTATGCACTATGAGAGAAGACATCTATCTTATCACCACAAGGAGCTATTCTATCAACTTCTGAGGCAAAAATATATCAGGACCTGATTTGACCATTTTGATTTAGTGGTTAGATTCAATGAGCTTCGTTGAAACTCTGCTGATATCGGATAGAATTTTCAAATTTGTTCCTCTAGCTGCCAGGTCAGCCAGCTCATCTGCTTCAGTGTTTCCTTCTCTGAAAGTATGGTTAATGGTTTTCAATTCAAAATTATCCATTAGCTATAATATTACCTCTAAAACTACCATAAGATGCTAATTTGGGGTTGATCTGACTTTGATTGCATTTATGGTAATCAGCGAGTCTCCCTCAATTTCAAGCTTTGAGATCCCTACTTCCCAAGCTAGTATCAGTCCAGACAATAGTGCTTTAAATTCTGCCATATTGTTGGTATATTTGGGAAATGATATGGCTTGTTTGGCAATCACATTCCCAGTTGTAGAGTGTATGATGCATCCCACTGCTGAGGGGCTTGGGTTACCTTTAGAAGCTCCATCAAAATTTAATTTGTACCATCCAATTGGAGGGGGTTTCTAGATACATGCCTTCCTTAGTTCTTGATTTCTTCTATATCCTCTGCCTATGGTGATTGGAGTTTTTAACCCAAACTAATTTTTTGTCATCTGATCATCCCAACTGGTAAAGAATTTGTGTTGTGCTGATTAAGTTTGGATCCGAGAATTAATTACCTCAACTATGGCTGCCTCCAATTTGTTAATTATAGTTTCAAATTTTAAAAATTTATCCTGGAACAATCTTCTATTCCTTTCTTTCCAAATCTCCCAAATCAGAATTGATGGAGAGATCATCCATAGATTACTGAATAAACTTCCTCCCATGATTTGTGGCCATGATATCAAAAGCTGGAGTAAATTATTTGGGGGGCTGATGACCATCCTAATCTTGAATAAAGCTAGTACCAACAATCTTTAGCAAAGGGATAGGATAATAATAGATGATTTACATCCTCTTCATTCTTAAAACACATAATGCATCTGGATGGACCCTGATATCCCATCTTAAAAAATTTATCTGCAGTTAAAATTATACCCTAGGATGCCACCCACATAAATAACCTAGCTTTTGGGAGTCTTACCTTGTTCCAACATAATTGTGCTGGGATCTCTTCTATTTTGGATGTGGATGATTTGGCTATAATATTGTAACCCTCTTTGACACTGTAGGATCCTAATTTTGCCCCATTCCAAATGATTTCATCTTTTCCTTGTTTGAGAAGAAAGGGCCTATCTTTGATCAATGTTTTGAGCTTATCTACCTCTCATGTATCTAATTGAAGTGATGAGAAGTCTTTCCACTCCCAAGAACCATCTATAGTAGTAGAGGATGAAGGGATGATATAGTCACTAAGATATGGTCCCCAGGATGAAGTACAAACATGACTGATCTGATTGGGGCCTAACTGTGAATTGATGGTTGGATGTTCATCCCAAGAGTCTTCCCAGAATCTCACTTCCTTTCCATCTTTGATATTCCAAGATATGTTATTGTCAATAATATGTCTTGACTTAGCTATGAAGTTCCATATTCTTGAGGCCTTTGGGAACTCTTTGATTTTGACTATATCTTCCTTATTAAAGTTGCCTAAATATTTAGGTCTGAGAATTCTAATCCATTTGAAATCTTGATTATTCACTATTTTCCAATAAAGCTTTACACCTAGAGCTTGGTTCTACCATAATTGATTTTTAATGCCAGTGCCACTAGAAGATTTCAGTTTACATATTTTATCCCATGAGATTAATGCAAATTTCCTCTTAGTATTTGTACCCTGCCAAAAGAATTTCCTAAGTTTCTTCACCATATCCATATATCCCTCTGTGGTAAGTGAAAGGCAAGACATTAGGTATATTGGTATTGCTGATAATGTTGCTTTGATCATGACTAATCTCCCAACCCAAGATAGCCATTTGGTTTTCCAATTATCCATCGTCCTGTCCATCTTTTCATTGAGAGGTTTCCAAACTGATGTTGTTCTGAGGGATTTGTCAATCGGGATGCCCAGGTATGGACATGGGAGAGAGCCTGATTTACATTCCAGAATTTTTACAATTTTCTATTGGATTTTCTTTTTTGTGTGGAATAAGAAGACCACTGATTTCTCTTTATTGACTAGTTGCCCTGAAGCTTGTACATAGTGATCTAGTATCTTGGAAATCTGCTTAGCTTCCTAGATACTCCCCTGACCCATGAGAATAAAGTCATTTGAAAATTGTTGATGAGTAACTGGTCGAAAGGATGAAGATATTGTAATGCCATTGATTAGGTTTTGATCCTGCATACTGATCATACTTCTCCCTAATGCCTCGGCCATAATTATGTATAAAAATGGAAATAATGGATCTCCTTGTCTGATGCCATTAGAGCCTTCAAAGAAGCCTTGTGGTGATCCATTCACCAAGATAGAGAATTTAGGAGTTGAAATACAATAAAATATCAAATTGATCCATGCTTTAGAAAACCCAAATCGCTCCATACATTTAATCAAGAATCTCCAATTGACCTTGTCATAGGCTTTCTTGATATCCAATTTTATAATCATGCTGGATTGCTTATTATGCTGGATAGAATGTATCACTTCTTGGGCTATGATTATCCCATCTAGAATTGATCTACCTGAGACAAAACTGGTCTGTTCCTCCCCAATTAGTTTAACTAAGACCTTTTTTAGTCTATTTTCTAGAGCTTTAGAGAGAGTTTTATAAATTGTGTTATAGAGAGCAATTGGTCTGAATTAATCCAAATTAATGACTTGTTCTTTTTTAGGTATTAACACTATGAAAGTATTGTTGATTTCAGTTAGAAATCTACCTGAAGCTCTTAAAACCTCCAAAGCATCAGTGAGATCTTTGCCCAAAATGCTCTAGTAATGAAGGAAGAAGCTTGGAGGAAAGTCATCCGGTCCTGGAGCTTTGTCTGGAGCCATTTGGGATATAGTATGCTAGATTTCTTCTTCCTGAAAGGGTCTGGATAGCATCTGATTATCTACATCAGTAATGATATTTGGGATGTTTTCCAATAACCCTTGTTGAATCCTCAAGTGAGATGAGATAGAAAAATTGAGAAGCTGAGAGTGATATCTGGTGATTTCTTTGATGATCTCCTTCTGATCCTCCAATATAGAGCCAACAGCATCCTTGAGTTGAGAAATCCTATTAATGCCTCTCCTCTGTTTTGTACTTGAGTGAAAAAAATTTCTATTGTTTTCTCCTTCAGCTAGCCAAGACTCTCTAGATTTTTGTTTCCAGTATATTTCTTCTTTAGCTAGGATATCTTCCCAATCCCTTAAGAGAGATTTTTCTTCTAAGTAACTGTCATGGTCCAATCCCAATTGCATTATTTTTAGATTCAGATTCTCCAATTTTTGTTCAATCTCCAATTTTGATGCAAAGATGTCGTTAAAATGAGTTCTATTCCATATGAGAAGGTTTTGCTTGATGTATTTCAGTTTGGAGACAAAGCAGAATAACTTAGAACCTTCAACTTTGAAATCCTTCCACCATTCATCTATGAGCTCCAAGAAATTCTCCTCTTTAAGCCACATATTTTCAAATTTAAAAGGACATCCCAAGGGTTTGTTGGCCTCGAGAATGTTAAGCTGAATAGGGAAGTGATCAGATCCTGAAATTGAAGTGATAGAGGCTTTTAAGTCAAAAGAGAATTTTGTAAGGTCTCCTTTAAATAGAAAACAATCCAATTTTTCTGAGATGTTGCATATGCCCATTCTTCGGTTAGACCATGTGAAGGAGCCATTTTGCACCTCCACCTCCATAAGACTCTCTTTTTGTAACCAATCCCTGAAATCATTCTGTGACTGAGATGTTCTTAGAGATCCCCCTAATTTATCTGATGCATGAACTATAGCATTGAAATCACCCCCCACTATAAAGTTGTCCTCTGGCCATTGAACAAAGCAATTAGAGATTTCTGTCCATAATTCTGCCTTCTTCTTGTGTGAGATGGGGCCATATACATTCACTGTATGAATATTTAAATTGGATTTGGTGCTAATTAGGCTCCCAGCTATCCAATTTGGTCCATGATCCATTGGAATGAAAGAAGAAAACCTAGGATTCCATAGAACCGATAAGCCCCCTGAGGATCCTATTGCATCTACACTATGAACCTTCCAATCTCCTAAATTCTTGGTGAAGATTTCCAATTGCTCTTTATCCATCTTTGTTTCCTATAGTAGAACTAATTCTGCTTTAGATGTTATGATATAGCGTTTGACCAAATGTTGTTTGTTAGGGGCATTGAGCCCCTAACATTCCAGGAGATGATTCTCATTGCAACTTGGGAAGGAACTTCCCCTTCCCTACATTAATGTATGATGTTATTTTGGTTTGATCTGATTCCTCACCAACTTCCTTCCTGAGTGATGCATTAGATTTCCTTCCTCTCCCCTACTTTTTGATCTTTCCACAATCCATGTGACAATCTAGAATAGATTGCACTAGTCCTAGGCTGTTGCGTTTTGGTGAAAAATCTTGTTGATGATCCTCCTTTGATTCTTCTTGAGTGAGCACTGAGATGTCTATTAGTCTTTCTTCATCCTCAATAAAATCCTCATCTAGAAGCCTTTCCACATATGCTAACTTTTGAGTATCCCCGGTTGGTTGTTCTAATGTTGTATCACCAAAAAGATCATAAACTACCTGAAGTTTTGGGGAGATCTATGTTTCCTCATACTCTTGAGAAAGTACACCTCTGTTTAATTATAGATTATTAATTCTGAGGTGATCCATATTTGCTTCTAATGGTTTGAGATTAATTAACCCTCCTTTGACTCTAAATGTGGATGAGGTTTTCTCCATTTGAGGGGCTAGCAACTTAGTCATCTCTTTTTGTTCTTTGAGTCTTAGTCTGTAAGATGTTCTCCATCCTAAGTAAGAAGAAGATGGTGAATCAGGAGTTTGAAGGTTAACCCCTTGAAAGGTTGGTGAAGTAGATGTTGTGGCTGAACTTTTTGTTTTGGTTGAGGCTTTGAGGTCACATAACTTAATCTTAAGAATGTCATCTTCTTCTATTGCTTCTTCTGCATTTAAGTTTTCCTTTTCCAAATCAATTGAGGATGTTGGCTTCTCCAACAGCATCTCCATTGGCTATAGGGGTCGATATAAAGATTCCTCCTTGCTCATTACTTGATCTACTATTTCCTCTATCAAATCCAATTGGACTTCTGATACCCAATGATGAATGATTTGCTGAAAAGTTAAAGGATTGAACCTAAAAGGCTTTAAGAAAATGGTCTTATGCAAGGGAAAAAGTGAAGATGCTTCGGGAAAACATCAAAAACCTAGAATCAAGGGAGAAATATGAGGCAGTGCTGGGTCCTAAAGACTCTTGAATGAAAGAGTATCTTGGCAACTATTGGAAGCCTTGTCTAGGTAAGTTATTGCAAGACCATGTTGATGGGGTTATTTTACAAAACTGTGCATGACCCAACCTAACACTCGGATAAAAGACTCCAAGACCGTTGACTCTTCCTAGCTTGAATGGCCTCCTCAAACATTGTGGTTCCGTGACTATTCTGAAACTTTTGTAAATTCTAAATGTAAGTCTTCGGCCATCTCCATTTCTTGATGAGAAAATGAGAGATTGGTATAAGCTTCTTGATCTCTTGCCAAACCTGAATGGAGCTCCCTAATTATTTTATCCACCTCCATCTCCTGGTGTCTTTTCTCAGATATGGGAAGATTCTCAACCCCTTGGGTAATGAGTTGAATCCAATTGCCTTGTTTTGAAATAATTTTAATTGAAGCAGGGAATTCCCATTCTAGACTTGCAAGCAAACATATCTTCATAGAAGTAGAAGAGCAGTCTATGTGATGGTCGAGATAAATTCCTATTTTATTAGCCAGGATATGAATGATCTCTTTTCCTATGTATTCCATAGGTAAGTTTTGTAGTGTGATCCACTTGGGTATGAACCTGATGACATTATCCTTGCTATTGAAGTTGGGCATCCAGTATTGCATATGTAGACCCTGTGATTTGTAGAACCATTTTTTATTTGGAAAAACCTTGTCTCAAGATGATTTATCCTCAAAAATGACCAGAAAATATCCTAGTTCATTATCTAAAGAGTAAATCTGGATAGAATTTGACCAGTTTGTAGATACCTAGCTGTGGAATACACCATATTCCATGTTGATTTCCTAGAATTTGCAAATGATTGCGTATTTGAAGAGGTATGTCTTCCTCTTAGCTAGCATTTCCTCTGGAAAGGTGATCAAAGGAGTTTGGTCCCTTGTTGATACTGGCTTCTCCATTGCAATATGTAAAGAATCTACCTTATTTCCTTCCCCATCCTAGTCCAATGGAGCTTCATTGAATCCCTTTCGAGTATCTTCCTTGTGGATTGGTCTCCAAATCTGAAACCATTTTTTAGAAGTTCCCCAACTCTAGGGATTCCGGTTCAGGTTCCCTAATAGGGAAAGTCTTCTTCTATGAATCTTCCAATAAGTGTCTATCCAAGCTTTTTTTGGCAGAGGAGGATTGATCAAAATGCCCCTTGAAGATGTTGGGAATATGGGTATTAAGTTAGGATTCAAAGTATTGTCTCTCCCTGTTGCAGGGTTGAACCCATTTTTTGAAAACTTAAAAAAAGAACCATTTTTATTATGGGATCCCCTATGCAGATGGAACTCTTTTTTATTATGTTGGAATGGTTGAGTTTTGATGTATTGATGAGAGTGATGTACCTGGCAGATTCCCTGCTTGTCGCGGTCTACATTCCAATTCTTCTCCCGGATGTGAGGCCATCAACTTCTCTGGTCTGTTTCCTTCTTCCTTTTTGAGGGCCATTTTCCCTTCCATCTCTGGTATCTTTTCTCCTCATGGAAACCGTTAGTGTATTTGCGGAAGCTTGCAATGGTCACCATTCTACTTGAACTTTCACTTTCACTCTATGTGAAGAGTATAATAACTTTTATGTCAACTATTTTGGGTTAAAGCTCATAAATTATTATGATTGTTTGAATTTCCAAGCTCTTCTTTAGTAACAAAAAAAAATACTAATTAATGTAGTTACAATAGATTATGATTCTTATCTTCAGTCTTTGTTTCTCTCTCTAGAAAACAAGGATTAATTTATCATTAATTAGTAGGATTGGAGGGTTACAAAATCAGAGCTTGTGCAATCTATTTGTTGCATAATGTAAGATTGTGTTTATGCATTCATAAATTTCTTCTGACCTAGGGTATGTATGTGCAAAGACTCCATCATATTCACTCAAATTCTTTGTTTCGATATCACAACTACATTAACATATATTTATGCCCTTTTCTTAACTCCTATTAGATTTCTGTCATTATTATTTGTCTCAAGATTTGAATATTATCTTGAATGGTGATGCTAGGTAGCTTAATTTGTTTCCTCTAAATCTTTCAAACTTATAATTCATCAGCTAAGTCAAGCTTTTCCGCCTGGTTTGAAAAAATTACTACAATGACTATTCATCGATTAAAAAAACCAACATTTGCTAGGAGGAAAAAGTAATTAAAGATGAAGAGATGAAATGTTCTCACCTGAGGTGAAGATAGGCAGAATAGTAGCTCGATAGATTTTCCCCTCAAGCTCAACTGACAACATAATGATAAAGAGTTTAGATGAAATATATTGGCCTATTATCAAAATATATTGGCCACGTCTGTAACAACCTACCATTTGTACAAGCATAGAGAGGCACATGAAGCTCATGCATAATACCATATGAGATCTCAAGAAGAAGACACATCTCTTGCCCATGCGAATTGTCATGATTTTATCTCCTATTTTTTCTCAAATTTCCTGGCCAGAAAATAAAAAAGACCACATAGCCCTTCTAGAAACTGTCATTTGCAACTACCAAACATTTTCCCTAATATCTCCACGCAAAATGGAAAATACTACCGAGAAAAAAGTAATTTATATTTATTACGTGAGACAAATTCTGAAATTTATCAAAGACTATAGTTTTACATAACATTTTCACACATTGCATGGTTTTCAAGGAGAAAAATAATGCTTGGAAAGCTATAGAAAACTTTAGTCTCCTGCCTTAACGACAGGGACTAAAAATACTAAAGTGTGAATTGATGTCGTTGTCTAAGAATTACTTATGTGTAGTAAAGAAGCAGCAACTAGTTTGAGGGTATAGTTGAGTGTTTTAATGTCAAAATAGTGAATAGGAAAATAGAGCACACTTTTTTCCACATAAAGGATATTTGGAGAAAAATATAATAACAATTGCATGACAATATTATAATTATGATCAAATTAATTTCATTGTCTTGCATAATGCATAAAGAGTGATATGTATGTTAAAATAATTAAATTTTATCTTGATAGTAGAATTCTATTTTGAAACAAGTGTTTATTTTCTATTGAAAGAAAATTGGATTATGTAAGATTCATAAGTGTCCCACGTAGAATCCATATATTTTTGTTGCAGAGAGCTTGAGTGAATATATTTGGTTCTTTTGTGAGAAATTGGTCTGTGTGAATGTATCTCTTTGGAGGTTTTGCAAAAGGTTTTGCAAATGGTTAACTTTGTCAAAAAAAAAAAAAAAAAAAAAGAATTAATGTGTTATCAAGATTTTTATAGGAAAATAAATATGTAAAATTGTGAATTTTTTCCAATGGAACAAAGGTTTTCATTTGCTGATAGTGTTACAAGAATGGAAAGTTGCAATTCCTGAGGTCTATTGCTTATATTTTTTACAATTAGCCATTAAAGTTAAAAGAAACAAGAAACATGAGAAAGAAAATAAAGGATGTTAGTCATTAAAGTTATTGGTCATATTTGTTTTAAATTGTTTATGGATTAGATTATTTTCTCATTTTAAATGTGTATTTCACTATTATCTTATTATATAATCTATGTCTAATTGTAGTAATCTATTTGGATGTTCAAATACAAATTTTTAAGATATTTTAGGGTTCAAATGTGTATGGATATATTTGTTAATGTTTTACATCTAGTTTTGAGAGACATAATTATCTTTATTTTATGATTTTCTTAATACACATCTTAAAAGCTCATCAAACTATCAAAATTTGTCATTACAACAATATAAAATAGAATATAGCCTATAAAATACGGCTCAAAATATACTAGTGAACACTTATATCCAAACCCATTTTCCCCAAAAACCTTAAACCTAGACAATTTAAGCCCAAAAATAAAGGATTTTGTGAAATTTAAAGATCTATATCTATAAAAGCACAAAAATGAGAAGATTTTAGCACTCAAAATGAAATAGATAATAGTAAGGAAAAAAACCTTCAAGTGAAGAGAGAAAACATAGGTAAAGGAACCCCTTGAATGAAGAAATAAAAGAATAAGGTACATAAAATAGGCCTTGATGCAATGATTGATACGTGGTTTTTTTCATGAAAATTAAAATATTTGAGATGAAACTCAAACTATTTAACAAAATGAGCATATTGAGAAATAGTTTGCTCCTACTCATTAAGCAATATATTATAATAGTTTTTAATTACACCAGGTGATTGCATTAATAGACCACACATTTTCATGACAATATTTTATTCATTTCCCATTCAGTTGCAGATGAAAGCATCAAAATTTAAACTGTGAAAAAAGAAACCTTCCATTGCAGATCACTTACCTCATGCATATAAAATGGAACATGGTCGCCCAAATGACTCAAGACATTCATGTCGTCCTTACAATATGTGAAAAGGAAAATAGAGAAGCACAAAAGAAACACACGCAACCATCTACACTAAAGTATAACTAATGCCAACATGCTACCAAATATTTATGCAAGACGCTAGTGGAAATAGTTGGAATCTATTAATTTTTTTTGGAACTTTATTTTCCTCCTAGCAATTTTTTACCAAAGCCAAAAAGATGTTTCAAAATTGTATTTTACTAAAAATGGAGAAAGCCAAAAAGATGTTTGAAAATTATATTTTACAAAATAAGCATGTCAAGAAATACTTTTCTGCTTTTGGTCAAGGAATATATTATAAAAGATTTAAATTACAATAGTAATACACATTTAATAAGAGAGTTCCATTTATAGATGAATGTAAATATGTAGCCCATGAAAATAAAGGGTTAGCTTTGTAAAGATATTAGCATTTTAGTTTTGAATAATATAGACTTGTAAAGGAATCTTTCTGATTGTACAATGCTAAATTAGAATTTTAACTTTCAACTGGGAGATAAATGTATTTAATAATGAAAGATAAAGATAAAGACAATACATTAATTATTGTCATAGAGTTCTCATGCATATGTTAAAAGTGTAAATAATGCTATTAAATGTAGAGAGGAGTGTGGAAGCAAACAAGAGAATACATATTTATATATGGGTTCATATACATATGAACTATTTTGAATAGGTCAAATAAATAAGAGGGGGTGAATCATTTATTCACAAAAATTTTCTAAAAATTTTATTGTTTCAATAAACTTAAAAACTATGTACAAATGATAATGATAGTTATATCTATATTAACTTATTTTCTACCAGTAACCACATCAAGAAATTATAATAGATGCAAACATGAAATCACAAAACCACCAACACAAAGAACATCATAATTTATGAGGAAACCCAAACTGGGAAAAATCACAAAGAAGCTAATTTTCTTGAAATCAAACACTAGTTAAGGTAATTTTGTAAAGTCTCTCTAGTAGTCTTCTTACTACACTTGCTCATTATAGTTGGCTCACTCTCAGTCGGACTAACTACCTTTAAATGTGAATATGGCTAACTCCTAATACAAATTTTACTAACAATAGGTGAACTAATTGAATTGCATCTAACTATGCATGAAACAGTTCCAGTTGATAGTACACAGAATCAAAGATCTAATACAGACCTTCTACTAGCATAAATGCAACTTTTTCAACATAATATAGCTTCTTGTAGACTACTACCTCATACACCAAAATAGGTTCGCACTATACTTACTTCAAATATTTTTTCTCAACTTGCACATACACTCACACTCTTTTATAGCTGAACGTGGACCTCTAATCTAGCCATAGACATAACATTGTCATTTCTCACAGAGTGAAGTACGAAAATGAGTATGAATTACCCAATTCATGAATTCATAGTGAATCAACCTATTGCCTCCTAATTAGTTGGGGTGTTTGAATTACTCTCAAATTGGAGAGCCAACAACTATTAGACAAAATTAAGATGGAGGATTTGAAAAGCTTAAAGAAATGATCAAAATGAGAAATTAAGCTATATGAGAATGCAATTAAACTAAGAACTTGAAGGAAATATGAGAAATGCAGATTTAATCTAAAGCTTTGAAATGAATGTGAGAATTAATCTACTAACAAATAAGAAAACTAATTTAATATGAAAGTGCAATTAAACTAGCATGAGAAATTAATCTAATTATGCAATAACAAAGCTTGAAAGCATAAAAAATGTAGACTAAAATTGACTATAGTTTGGATACTCTCACAATTCCCTCCCCAAAATGAAGAAAAGGAGCTCATAATATAGAAAATCCGAGAGAGAGGATGAAGAGTTTCTTGAAAAGAAATGGCTGACTCTTCATCTCCATGGTGAGACAAATGTGAAAGAATTATTTAATTAAAAGAATGAATATTGCCACATGGGTGGCTTTTCGAATAATTTGAATAATTAAATCCAAATAAAGATGTCCATTCAAATAACCAAATAATTATTTAATTCCATGATGTGTATTAGCTAAAGGGGTGGAATTAATTTAATTTAAAGCACTGGGACTTTAGAATTAAATTAATTAATCATAGGGATTTTTAGCCAATAAAGTTGAATATTTAGGAATTAAATATAGTGAATGATTAATGCAAATTTAGGGTTTTTGCATTTGACACCAAGTCAAATAAATTCAAGTAGGAGACAGAATTGCCTAGTACGATAGGACTTCGATGATGTAGAAATTTGAAGGAATGCACCAAAATTGATTAGAATTGTGAGGTGCCCATTTTGGGGTATTACATTTTGCCCCTCTTTGAATTGATGTGCAAGCAACATGTTGATTCAAAGAATAGTCTGATGTGACAGATGATGAGATTTTAGGATTATCTCCAGAATAAAGATTAACCCTTAGAAGTCAAGGTTAGATCGCCAAGACACCGATCAGATCATGATGCAGAACCAACTTCAGAATGAAGCATGATTCTCTGAAGTCTAAGTTAGATTGTGAAGACAACGGTCAAATTACCACTTGAGAGAAAACCAGAATCAGGGTTAGATTGCCCCAATACTCGTTAGTAGATGTAGATTTAGGACTATCTTCAGAACGAAGCTTAGCCCTCTGAGACCCAGGTTAGAGTTCCTAGATAACGTTCCAAAAGAGATTTTGAGAGCCATCTCCAAAACAAAGCTTGACTCTCAGGGATTAGGGTTATATTGCCCCAATACCTAATGAGATTTCGAGAGCCATCTCTAGAACAAAGTTTGATTCCCGAGGATTCGAGTTAGATTGCTTAGATACCTAAAATATAGATGACAAGATGACAAGATGCTAGGCACAAGGATGCCCCTAGTGAAGAGATGCCCTAAGAAATGAGGTCTTTTGATTCAGATCAAACTGATTCAAGAATTGATTCAACAAGATTCAATGATGCATTCATCCTGCCCCCTCGGGAGTGAAATCGAAAGATGACAAGTTAGAACGATGATTGATAGCAAAAGGTTGCAGATACAGATAAAATCAGAGATTTAGAGGAGCTCAAAATAGATTACAAAAGGATTGAGAAGTTGCAAAAGTGATCTGGAGTGAATTGCAGGTCTTCTTGACCAAGTTTGACCATGGTTGACCAAATTTGACTAAAGTTGACTTTGATGAAAACATTGAAGATCTCAAGAAAATGATGATGAGCTGAGATTCAAGCAAGAAAATGCCACGAAAAGGTCCACTGCACAAGCGTCCAAGCCCGAAGGTCCCAAAATTTTAAAACGTGATTTTGAGCTATCTCGGAGATCTCAGATTTTGATTGTGATCCTAAAAAATTGTTTGATCATGATGAAACTAGGACATGAGATGAGAATCCTCGGTGAATGAATCCAAAAGAAGACAACAAAGATAGCACCAAAACGCTACCTCAATGCAAGCCTAGAATGAAAATGCAAGCCTAAACTAGATGCAAACCTTAGGACTTGGTTGTTGGACTCATTTTATTATCATCATAGAGTTTTTTTCAATGGACATTTGCAAGATGCCATATAACTCTCACTGACATTACAATCATGAGAATATGAATATGACATTAAAGGCACAAGAAGTCAGAATGACATGAACACCCATTCCTTTTGATTTAGCAGGTTAACATAAGCATTAAAGCATAGAGGCTAGAATAACCTAAATGTTTCTTGTAGATAGACACGCTAGACACACAGGAGTTTCCCCTTTTGCTAGGTGAATGATAAGCATATCAAAGTGCTCGCAGTGACCCTTATGTTCACTTAGCAAGATGAGCATTTGCAATTTCACTTATAGCAGAAAGAAGTCACTCAAACAAAAAAGGATAAGAACCAACCTCACCAAAGTTTCCATATAAAAGGAGTCAAGGTACACATGGCCATCCAACACGTGATGAAGGCTCTCATAGTGGACACCCCTCTTATGTAGATTCATTGGATCACTGGAACTAAACCAAAAAATAGAAAGCAAAGGAAAGACCATGCCCCTAGTCTTCGCTTCTCTCAGTCAAGAAGACGTCTTAGAGTTGCTCAAGGAGGAATGATAAAGCGAAAGACAAACACACAAAAGAAAAGCTCATCATGCTTTAGCATTTCAAATCTAGTTTTTAGTTTTAGCTTCACTGGATTGAAGTTGAATTGGAAGTATACAACGCGGGAAGTCTCAATAGGATGACAACAGTAGGCAAACACAATGGGGACCACTGGTGATTGTCACAAGAGATGAAGTTTCAAGGAGATATCGGAGTACTAATGAAGTATCAGTAGGAAAAAATAGTGAGAACCACTAGTGACTGATACAAGAGATCCTCAAGGAGAGAGATCTGAGAGTGAACGAAACATAAACAAGAAAACACAGTGAGAACCATTGGTGACTGATGTATGAGGGATCCTCAAGGCATGAGATCCAAGTGATAGCTAGGTATCAGTAGGAAGGCACAGTGAGAACCACTGGCGACCGATACATGAGAGATCCTCAAGGAGAGAAATCTCAAAAGTACCTAAGCATCATTAGGCAAACACAGTGAGAACCACTAGTGATTGATGCAAGGAAATCCTCTAAAAATGATAGGACAATGCCTCCTAGACCAGGAAGGTGCCCCCAAGTGTGACCAGTTTCAATCCATGTAGAGTCGAGAAAAATCTCAAAGATAACTGAAAGCAAGTTCATGAGCTAGCAAACTAAAGTAGGAAATGAACTAAAAGCAGAAAACAGGAAAGCAAACTAAAGCAGGAAAGAAAGATCTAAGTGGTGTTGCAATAGGTATAGCATTACAGAATAAGAGGCACTTGTTTACTAGGTTTTCACCATCTTGGAAAAGATTCTATTTTTGCTACCATGATGCATGTTTGCTAGGTTTTCATTGATGACATATTTTTTTCTTCTTTTTCAATTTTTTCATACTTTTCTCTTTTCTTTTTTTTCTTTTTTTTGGATCTTTTGATTTTTTTCATATTTTTAAATTTTTCATTTTTTTTTGTATTTTTGTATTTTTTCTATTTCTTTTGTATTTTATCAAGGTGCCTGTTTACCAAGTTTTCACCAAGATAATACATCAAAGCGTCTATTTACCATGTTTTCATTAAGATGATCATTTTTTTTAGGGCATTTTGCAATTTTTAGGATTTTTTCAGAATAAAGCATGTACATGAGCATATAGAGAATGTCTCAATTGTAGAATCTTTTTAGGTGTAGAGCATTGATTGGCTCTTTGAGATTTTCTCCTTTAGTAGTAGATAATTGATAAGCACCAAACCCAAATACTACAATGACAATGTATGGACCAAGCCAGTTTGGTTCAAACTTTCCTTTTCTATCCCTTGTTGTTGATTTTTGGGGTTCTATCTCAAGATGAGATCACCTACATGGAATTCCCTTTGTCTGACTTTCTTATTTTATCTCTTAGACATTATTTTTTGGTATGCTCTTAGATGATCAAATGCCACTTTCCGACATTCATCCAATAACTCTAGCTCTTGTAGCCAAGATATTCTAATGTCTTCATCAATGAGGTTCCTCAGAGAGATTCACAATGTAGGAATCTTGACCTCAATAGGCAACATAGCATCCATGCCATAGACTAAGGCAAAGGGCACAACCCCTGTAGGAGTTCAAATTCTTTCTCTGTAGGCCCATAAAGCCAGATTAATCAAGAGGTGCCATTCTCTATGAGATTTATGGAATATTCTGTGCAAGATCTTGAGAATTGTCTTGTTGGAAGCTTCTACCTATCCATTACCTTGGGGATAATAGATCGAGGACCAATGCTGAATGATTCTAAACTTAGTACATAATTCCTTTAGATCCTTGGTGGTTATCGAGGAGGGTACACCATATCTACAAATGATGTAATTCGGTATGAACCTTGGTACAAATTTTCCATCAAATATGGTGAGAGGTACTACCTCAACCCATTTGGTAAAATAATTCATAGCTGTGATAATGAACTTGTGTCCTCTTGAGGAAGACAGATGTATCTGGCCCACCAAATCAGAGGCCCACTATTGAAATGGCTAAAAAATGATGAATGGAATGAGCTCCTTGGTAGGAGCATGGATCAGATTTCCATGAAGCTAACATTGTTTACAAGATTTGGCATATTGTATAGCATCCTTTTCCATATTCAGCCAGTAGTAACCAGCTCTAATAAGTTTATGAGCTAATGTCAGACCGCTCAGATGAGAACCATAGATGCCTTCATGCACCTCAGCTAACGCACGTTTGGACTCATTAGACTCTAGACACCTAAGGAGGGTACTGTCAAGGCCTCATCTATACAAGTCATTAGCAACAATGACATAACATGAAGAATTGTGGATTAGGTGGCATTTTTCATTCTGAGTATAAGAGTCTAGAATAATTTGGTCCCAGAGGTAGGATTAAATATGATGGTAGCGAGATGAATCATGTCCAATGACTAAATAGATCATCTTGGAGTTAGGGGTATTGTAGACTGGGTTGCATAATGTCTCCACTAGGAATTCATGTCTGAAGTCATTTTCTGGCATTTTTAACATGGAGGCAAGAGTTTCCATGGCCTCAACTACTTTATTATCTTCTCTTGGAATCTGTTAGAAGCTAACATGTGCAAATTACCTTTTGAGGTCATCAACCATTCATTTATAAGGTACCAACTTTTCATCCTTTATTTGATATGTGTCATTGACCTAATTGATAACCAATCATGAGTCCCCAAAGACCTTAAGTTCATCCACACACCATTCTATGGCTATCATCATACCATTGATTAAAGCTTCATATTCAGCAATGTTATTTGTGTAAGGGAATAACATTTTGTAAGCCTTTGGTAAAGAGTATCTTTGTGGTGTGACAAACAGTATTCCAACACCCGACCCTTGCTGGGTAAATGAGCCATCAAAGAACATATTCCATGTTTGATGTGAAAGAAGAATTATAGACTCATCTAGAAATTCAATTTTCAATGGTTGGTGATCCTTGAGAGGAGCTTCCACCAATTGGTCTACAATAGCTTGTCCTTTAATAGCTTTTCTCTCTACATACTCAATGTCAAACTCACTGAGTATCATGACCCATTTTTCTAGTCTACCTGTGAGGGCAACTTTGCTGAGTAAGTACTTTAATGGATCAATTTTAGCAATGAGTCTTGTAGTGTGAGCGAGCATATAGTGTCATAATTTCATCTCATAAGAAACCATAGTTCTACTGATGTAATTGATATACACTAAGTTTGCACCCTTGTTTCAAGCTCTCATAGTCTTGATAACCTAGTATAACATGGGAATCATCTCCAGGTGTGGGACCTATGCTAACTAAGATGAGACCTCTAGGTTCTAGGCTGGTTCCTCTTGGATAATCACCTTAATTTTCTTCTAGATGTGAAAAAGTAAACTCTTGAGGGAAAGGGATAGAAGGAATTCTTGAAAGGGAAATGACTGAAAGCAAACTACCTACCAGGTGATACACTGAAATTAGGGTTTGGATCTCAGTATAGAGGAATGGAATCAATGAAAGGCTTAGGTCTAGTAGGTCACAACTTACTAAATAGGCTTGCATAAGTGTTTCATAGGAGGGCCTAAACATAAGACATGAACAATGACCTGCAAACAGACATTCACTTCTGCAACTCAGTGTAGGAATGAGACAAGACTATTAGGGGGCTGAAGTATACCCACAAAAACATCTAAATCAGATCAAACATAATAACACACATAATTATAGAAAGTAAGAGGGATTAGGAACCTTAAGATATCGCTAAAAACATCATATATTTCAATCCAATAAGAGATAATCCAAACAAGGAAGCATACGGACATGAAGAATTGTCACAAAATACCTCTAAAATATCTAAATTATCAATGAAAGATTACAGAATGTGGAAAACCAAAGGGCAGGAAGAAATGCCACGGATAGCTTTCCAAGAAAGAGACTTTCTTCTTTACAAATGTGAACTCTCCCCCTCAAAAGCTCTCAAAAATATAATATATACATACTCCACTACACGCAGGTAGGAGTCAAAAAATCTAACTAGGGTTACAAGATTTTCAATAGAATAACAAACCCTACATTTGTCAAGGCTGATCATAAATATATTTCAGCAAAATCATGGCCGATCAGATATTTCTTTGAGTACCCATCCCTGTACTAAAAACAACCTGTAGATAAGCAACCTAGACTCATTTACCCACCTGCAACTCCACTAAGACATGAAGGCTCGCAAATCTAATCCTGAAGATATTTGGGTTTAAAATGATTAACCCTACAAAAGGTGGTGCCAAGCTCATTAAAGCCTCAAAAAAACATGGTACTTTGTAAAATCAACAGCGTTGATGATCAGATCATCTATCATCATCTTTCCAACCTCCACTATCTTGAAGAATTAAATTCCAACTACCCGTCTTGTTGCGCATGGCCACAAGAACAAAACCCTAGCAAAACCTTCATAGAGATATTCAAATTCAAATATTAACGGCTAGCAGATATATTTTTTAAAACATAGCCATCGATGTGAAATCTTCCCGGTAGATGTAAGGCTATGATGCACTAAGAAAACAACTTAAAATCCCCCTATGACAAGTCAAAACCTCCATGGAAGTCAGCAGCCAATGAGAAATGAGAAAATCATCATGTCAGCATATTTGGACCCACCTCGAGCCCTTTCTTCTTTTAAGTCATTCGGAGACCACTCGACCAAAGACCTTTTTCTCATTCACAAAATCCTTCTCTTAACCCTAGTCTGGTTAAGCGAACAAGAGAAACCCCTTAGTCACTGATTCATAGAATGCTTTTACTAACCCTGGGCCCATTTATGCCACTTAGCATTCTTTTATTTGCTCTAGCTGCTTCATCAGCAAACACCTCGGCAAGCTCTGACATCAGACCCACTTAAGACAAGACTCTAATCTAACAGCTAGTCCCATCTCCTCATGACCTCAGAAGATTCTTTCAAATTATACACCCACTGTAGATTTCATTAAGAGGTGACTCCACTGACACATTAGTCCACCTATAAGTCTTCGTCAGCACTTGGCAACCAATTATATTTGAGCACATCAGTACACCGAGGACCCACCTGACAGAGCCTGAAGATAAAGTAAGATCAATGATAGGCGCATGATCGCATGCTCTGACACAAAGCCTCACAAACATATGCCAGTTGTTGATCCTCTGCAGATGTCAGAGCCTCTAACTACCAAAAGGGCCTGTTCCCACTGACAAGAAATGACTCATTAGCATGTGGACTAATCAAAATATGCCACCTGTGCACACCTGGCAGTGGACCCACCCGTTTGAAGAGTTGCATCACCAAGGAGAATCCACAGTTGTCTTATATTCACATACCTCTGACACACTTCATGAGAACACATGCCAACCATTGATCTCAAAGATTTGGACATCCCTGGGCCCACTGAAAAAATACAAGTCATCGTCCCTCAACCAATAAAAAGCCTCCAAGTAGGACACTGTGGCCATGGACCCACAAAAGCTTGAAGCAATGAGAAAAGGGAAGATTGATGTTTGTCATAAGATCGCAAGCCTCTGATAGACCCTATGAGATCTTACGACAACCATTGATCTCATCAACTGGGACCCCACTGAAATCACTTAACCCTAGAAGTCTTAGAAAATGCACGGCCAAAGGAAATTTTCTCAGTCGCTGAATAGAATTCTTAACCTCGGTTAAGTCTGAAGAATATGCGAACAAGGCATTTGCAAAATTGCTAAACCAAAAGTCCAACCTAGGGTTTTAGTTAGAGAATTCCTAACTGAAGGCAATCCGTGAAGTCACTGAATGTTTAGAAGCTTCACCATTTTATCTCGCGACTAAGAAAAACACTATAGTCGCCAGTTTGCAAAAAGGAAAAGGTAACCGCCAGAAGAATAAGAGAACTGATGATTGAAGGGAGAATTACACACATGGGAATTGGGACTTTTAAGTGGCCGATAAAGTAACTCAAAAATATAACAAGGCCTAGGGTTTTGAGGGTTTGGCCTATAACAGCTAGTTTTTATGAATTTTTTAAAGACTTTTCACCTAGCCAAGGACCTAGAAAAGGTTGCAGAGACCAAAGGGAAATAGATAAACCCATGAAATTTTGCAGAGCACTTGGAAGGATAAAAATGTAGACCTTGAGATGGAAATTGGCCAAATCTTACATGGGACATGAAAAATTAGGCAACATTTTGGCAATTTCTATTGGATGTCAGCCTGCTAGACATGGAAAACCAGTGGCCTTAAAGCAATCCATTAGGCATGGAGTCATCACTGGGCACAAAACCTGACAGAGAGACAAAACTGGAACTAGAGAGACAAACTTGTGCATGAGCACTTCTTGAAAAGTAGGAAAGTAACCTAGAAAGTTGGAAGAAAGTAGGAAAAACTAACCTAACCTAAACTAACCAGTTACAGAAACCTGGTCAAACAAAACCATTCACTGGTTGTGAAAAATAGCTACCTTCCTCATTGGGATATTTTGCATTGGACCCATGAGGATAGCTACAAAAAAATGAGGCACACAAAAATTTGTCAAATAATTATTAATTGTGTCTACAAAGGTAGGATCAAGTTTACCTTCCTCTAATTGATCATATGGAGGGGCCTTGGTAAACTCCTTCTGTGCCAAGTGTATGATGGGACAGCCCCTTGAAAGTCTGAAGGCAGGACTTTCCTTGATGGCTTCTTTTTTATCTTCATGGTTCCCCTTCATCATGGATAGCCATGTCAACCCCTCATCTGTGGATAGGAGACTGTCATCCTCCTCAAATTTTAAACAAGCCAAGAGCTGATCAAAGCTGTCAATACCCTGAAGTTCTGGAACTAGCTCCAACTCTTGCTCATGTAGCAATCTCTCAAAAAGAGAGCAATCCAAAACTAGGCATCCTTCTATAGGCACATAACTTTGAACCTCCACTCCAAGGAATAGGGCTTCATCATTCAATTTGTTACAAAAGACCTCTATGATATTGGAAAAAGCATGCTCTTCAAGGCTTTTGAATCATTATGCTCAACAAAACCAGGTAGCTCATCTAATAAAAGCACAACATACTCTTCTATATCAACCTCATGTTGATGGTGAACCTTTTGTTCTGATTGACCTTTAGCCATAGGTAATGGCATGGCCTCCTTTTCATCATCAACAAAGAGGGGCAGCTCATCAAACAAACCAACCAAGAGCTCAGGCTGAGCATCAATCCTCACCTCCTCACTTTGTTGTCCCAATTCATCACAGTCATCACTCTGCACTGATACCTCAGATTTATTCTCCTCTTCTTCAAATGAAATCTCATTTACCATAGGTCCTTGCTCAGACACTAGACTAGTATCTCTGAAAAGATCTAGCATCTGACAGCTAGGAGGCAGAGTCCATTGGGGTATCCACAACACTTCATCATCTTGAGAGACCAAAGGGGCCTCTTGAGATAAACAAATTTCTTGAACAGACTGCTCTTGCAGAGTGGTAGACTGGATCTCAAGTAAAGGCTCCTGGAAGGAATTTTTTCCCTTAAAACTTGGGATATGAAATTGAGGGGGGCTAGAGGGAGACATAGAAGGCATACCCATCTTGAAGCTTGGAAAACTGAAGGCCCTATCATCTTGGTGTTGGTCTCTTGCAACTGGCTCTATCTCAATATAATCTTTAGACTGTTGCAGACCACAATAAGGTTACAACTACTCCAAAGCAGGCTCAAACTCTTGAAGGGTGCTCCTAAAACTTGGAAATGAGTGCTTTGTATGCTATTCATGTGTAGGTTCTTGAGGCAAATGGGTCCTCCAGCTTGGAATTTTAGGTCTAAGAGCCTCTTGTTGAGCAATTTTTTATCTCAACCTTGCTGTCTCAATGTCAGCTCGGTGTCTGATCTCTTCTTGAAATTTTTTAATTTTTTGCTCATCAACAAGAGCCTCTACCACTTAGTTTGAGATGAACCCTTGTTCATAACTTTGAGCCTCCATATTCTGCTACTCTCTGATCTCAAACACCTGCTTAATTAAATCAAGCAATAGGTTCTTTGTCTTGTCTTGCTCTTTCATGAAATCTGAGCTTTGAGTCTATTGCCAATTAGGCTGAGAAGGGGGGGTTGGTGGTAAGCATGATAGGGGAGCTATATTTACAACTTTTTTTATGCCATTTGTGCCCATGATCTTTCTTGGTGGAGGGCTTTTTCATAATCTTGCACAAGGGCAAAATCATTTGGGGCATGCTGGATATAATGATAGCCTTGTATTATATGGAAGCTTGGGATAAAAGGAGGCTTTAGGTGGCTTTGATAAGGCTAACGATGAGCCCAGTGAGCATTATTCTCATAATAGGATGGTGAGTAACCTGACTGTCCATAATAACTTGACATGTCTACTCATGCAGTTAGCTAGAATTTGAATATGAAAGATTTGAAACATAGCAACACTTGATCATTGAAACTAGTAGACCTTCTAGAGTTTCCAGATATGTGACAAAATGACCTCTTCTAGGTCTATAGCATGCTATCAACATATCAAAGATAACATACCTTAAACAAGAATCTAAACTTTGGTCCCACCGGGTGTGCCAGAATTGTTATACACTAAGTTTGCACCCTTGTTTCAAGCTCTCATAGTCTTGATAACCTAGTATAACATGGGAATCATCTCTAGGTGTGGGACCTATGCTAACTAAGATAAGACCTCCAGGTTCTAGGCTGGTTCCTCTTGGATAATCACCTTAATTTGCTTCTAGACATGAAAAAGTAAACTCTTGAGGGAAAGGGATAGAAGGAATGCTTGAAAGGGAAATGATTGAAAGCAAACTACCTACTAGCTGATACACCAAAATTAGGGTTTGGATCTCAATATAGAGGAATGGAATCAATGAAAGGCTTAGGTCTAGTAGGTCACAACTTATTGAATAGGCTTCCATAAGTGTTTCATAGGAGAGCCTGAACATAAGACATGACCAATGGCCTACAAAAAGACATTCACTTCTACAACTTGGTGTAGGAATGAGACAAGACTATTAGGGGGCTGAAGTATACCCACAAAAACATCTAAATTAGATCAAACACAATAACACACACAATTATAGAAAGTAAGAGGGATAAAGAACCCTAAGATATCACTGAAAACATCATATATTTCAATCGAATAAGAGATAATCCAAACAAGGAAGCATAGGGACATGAAGAATTGTCACAAAATACCTCTAAAATATCTGAATTATCAATGAAAGATTATAGAATGTGGAAAACCAGAGGGCAGGAAGAAATGCCATGGATAGCTTTCCAAGAAAGAGACTTTCTTCTTTACAAAATGTGAACTCTCCACCTCAAAAGCTCTCAAAAATATAATATATACATACTCCACTACACATAGGCAAGAGTCAAAAAACCTAACTAGGGTTACAAGATTTTTAATAGAATAAAAAACCCTATACCTATCAAGTCTGATCATAAATATATTTCTGCAAAATCATGGCCGATCAGATATTTCTTTGAGTACCCATCCCTATACTACAAACAACATGTAGACAAGAAACCTAGACTCATCTACCTGCCTACAACTCCACTAAGCCATGAAGGCTCACAAATCTGATCTTGAAGATATTTGGGTTTTAAATGATTAACCTTGCAAAAGGTGGTGCCAAGCTCATTAAAGCCTCAACACGACATGGTACTTTGTAAAATCTATGGCATCGATGATCAGATCATCTATCATCATCTTTCCAACCTCCACTATCTTGAAGAATTAAATTCCAGCTACCCGTCTTGTCACGCATGGCCGCAAGAACAAAATCCTAGCAAAACCTTTGTAGAGATATTCAAATTCAAATATTAATGGCTAGCAGATATATTTTTTAAAATGTAGCTGTCAATGTGAAATCTTCCTGGTAGATGAATAGCTATGATGCACTGAGAAAACAACTTAAAATCCCCCTCTGAAAAGTCAAAACCTCCATGGAAGTCAGCAGCCAATGAGAAATGAGAAAATCATCATGTTAGCATATTTGGACCCACCTCGAGCCCTTTCTTCTTTTAAGTCATTCAGCGACCACACGACCGAAGACCTTTTTCTCATTCGCGTAATCCTTCTCTTAACCTTGGTCTAGTTAAGGGAACAAGAGAAACCCCTTAGTCATTGATTCACAGAATGCTTTTACTAACCCTGAGCCCATTTATGCCACTTGGCATTCTTTTATTTTCTCCGGCCACTCCGTCAGCAAACACCTTGGCAAGCTCTGACATCGGACCCACTTAAGACAAGACTCTAATCTAACGGCTAGTCCCATCTCCTCATGACCTCAAAAGATTCTTTCAAATTATACACCCACCATAGATTTCATTAAGCTATGACTCCACTAACACATCAGTCCACCTGTAAGTCTTCATCAGCACTTGGCAACCAATTATATTCAAGCACATCAGCACATCGAGGACCCACCTAATAGAGCCCGAAGATAAAGTAAGATCAAGGGCAGGTGCATGATCACATGCTCTGACACAAAGCCTCATGAACATATGCTAGTCGTCGATCCTCTACAGATGTTAGAGCCTCTGAATGCTAAAAGGGCTTGGTCCCATTGACAAGAAATGACTCATTAGCATGTGGACCAATCAGAATATGCCACCTGTGCACACCTGGCAATGGACCCACCCATTTGAAGAGTTACATCACCAATGAGAATCAATGATTGTCTTATAATCACATACCTCTAACACACTTCATGAGAACACATGCCAGCTGTCGATCTCAAAGCTTCTGACATCCCTGGGCCCGCTGACAAAATACAATTCATCATCCCTCGACCAATAAAAAGCCTCCAAGTAGGACACCATGGCAGTGGACCCACAAAAGCTTGAAGCACTGAGAAAAGGGAAGATCAACGGTTGTCATAAGATCATAGGCCTCTGACAGACCCTATGAGATCTTACAACAATTTTTGATCTCATCAACTGGGGCCCCACTGAAATCACTTAACCCCATAAGTCTTAGCGAATGCACGGCCAAGGGAAATTCACTCAGTCGCTGAATAGAATTCTTAACCTTAGTTAAGTCTGAAGAATATGCGAACAAGGCATTCATAGAATCGCTAAACCAAAAGTCCAACCTAGGGTTTTAGTTAGTGAATGCCTGACTGAAAGCAATCTATGAAGTTGCTGAATGTTTAGAAGCTTCACCATTTTATCTCGCGACTAAGAGAAACACTATAGTCGCGAGTTCGCCAAAAGGAAAAGGTAACCATCAGAAGAATAGGAGAACTGATGACCGAAGGGAGAATTACGACGTGGGAATTGGGACTTTTAAGTGGTTGATAAAGTAACTCAAAAATATAATAAGGCCTAGGGTTTTGAAGGTTTGGCCTATAACGGCTAGTTTTTATGAATTTTTTAAAGACTTTTCACCTAGCCAGGGACCTAGAAAAGGTTGCAGAGACCAGAGGGAAATAGATAAACCCATGAAATTTTGCAGAGCACTTGGAAGGATAAAAATGTAGACCTTGAGATGGAAATTGGCCAAATCTTACATGGGACATGAAAAATTGGGCAACAATAATAAATGGCTCTTTCTTTGTTGTTTTGGTCTTCTTGAGCCAACCGTGTACCCAGAGACGTGTTTGTAGCTGAAATGTAGAGGATGAGTGGCTTCCCATGAATAGGAGGCATCAAAATTGGTAGATTTACAAGATATTGCTTGATTTGAGTAAGCCCTTTGCCACATTCTTCATTCCACTCATATGTCACACCTTTATGTAGAGTTTTGGTGAATGGTTGACTTATCGACCAATTGTGCAATGAAGTACCGAATGGATTGTAGTCTTCCTTGAAGCCCTCTCATTTGACTAATTTTATTTGGTGGAGGCATCTCCATGATAGATTTAACTTTCCCAAGATCTACCTCTATGCCTTTAGAAGATATGAAATAACCCAACAACTTGCCAAAACTGACACCGAATGCACATTTTGTGGGATTGAGTCTCAAAATGAATTGTTCCATCCAATCTAGTATGGGACCTAGATCTATGAAATGTTTTTTCTACTGCATGCTTTTTGCCAAAGTTTCATCTACATAGTCTTCCATTATTTTGTGCATCATGTCGTAAAAAATGGTAGTGACAACTCTTTGATAGGTAGCTCTAGAAATTTTCAATTTGAAGGGCATGCCATTCCAATAGAATGTTCTCCAAGCACATGTGAAGGATGTATTTTCTTGGTCTTCAGGAAAAAAAAATTATTTGATTATAACCAAAAAATTTATCCATTAGAGAGTACATTTGGTAGCCAGCTGTCATGTCCACTATCATGTCAATATTGAGCAATGGAAAATCATCTTTAGGACCTACTTTATTCTGGTCTTTGAAGTCTTTGCAAACATGGATAGACTTATCATGCTTTTTAACTAGAACAATGTTAGATATCCACTATGCATAATCAATAGCTCTAATGAAACTAGCTTTGAGAAGTTTTTATAATTAAGCTTTGACCAAAAGTGCCACATATGGATGCATCTTCCGAAGCTTTTGTTTGATAGGCTTAATGCCTGGTGCAATAGATAGATGATGAATGATTATATTGAGATCCAATCTTGGCATATCAGAGTAAGTCCATGCAAAATTAATTTTCTTGCTTCGAAAGAAATTGGTGAACTCTTCTCTTTTTTTTTTTCTGCAGATAATGACTATGCTAAATGAATAATCTACAGTGCAGCATCTATACCCAAATTTACTGGTTGTGTTGGCTCAATCAGCACTGATGATCTCTCTTGAAAATGACTCTAAAGTGTATCAAGCATCTCATCCTTGGGTGCCTAAGAGAGGTTTGCACCCTTGGATACATCTTTTTTTTTACTTTTTTCGAATCTAACACTGCCACAATGTGATTTTCACCATCAGAGCACCTATTCTTTTTTCTTTCAATTTTATGACTAAGATACTTGATATCAGCTCTAGTCATGTTGATACTATCTTCACTAGTGGAGAACATTACAAGTTTGACAGTGTTAAGATAACTGGCAAGGGTGTAATCATTATGGAACACAAGGATTTCGCTAGCTAGAGAGAGAGAGTTCCAGTTGATAAGTTTGGGATGGTGGAGTGAAAAAGTAGTGGCTAGTTCAAGTGCATTCATAGTATAACCATTGAAAGTGTGGACGAGTGAGTCAAGACCTAGAGAAATCTCATCCAAAGGTTTGTTTGATTATTCTTGAGTCCTCACAGTGGAAATAGAGGGAATGTCAGCATTAGTAAATTCACACTCGGTCAACCTAACACTAAACCCTTCACCTACTTTGAGAAGGTTTTCATACACATGAACAACATCTATATCTTTATCAAAAGTGGCATCAGACAAAGATTCAGACTCATATTCATGTGAGTCAGTGATGCTTGATATGGGAATTCCATCAACACTAGCTGTACCTTCTAACTCATCTTCATATTTTGTAGCATTAATGGTTTTCTGAAGTTGATCTTGTTCAAAGCACTCTTGGAAATGCGGGGGTATGTACCATTCACCCTGAGAATCAAGATGAGGCATTTTTATTTCTCTCCATTGGTCATACGTGAGTCGATGCACTGAAGCGATGTCATCATAGTCACTATCAGTCTCTACCAAATGGATAGGTATAATAGGTTCATCTGGTCCTTCAAAGAATGCACCAAGGTCTGGAGGAATAGGATATGGAAAAGTACCCTCATCAGAACTGTTCTCTAATTTATTAGCTGTGGTAATGTCCTCAAATTGTGGCTGGAATTTTGGTTATGGTTTCAGCTCTGGCACAAACTTGTTAATCCCTAGATGAAATGGGATTTTCTTGAAGCCTAGACCTGAGGTGTCCTTGGTGTGATGACATGTGGCTTTAATTGGTTTAAGAAAACCATTGTGATTCACCCCTATAGGGCCACTCCTTTTATAACTGAAGCACTTCATGATTTTGAAGGATTCACTGTATGGTTCTTTTTCTAATTCAGGAGTAGGAGTGATCTGTTCAGATGTTTCTTTTCCTTTTTAGAGCCAAGCTATAATAGACCTTTCTTCATCTTCTTCTTCTAATGGTGTTGTGGCCTTGACAAAGGCACCATCATAGATTACTTGGGGAGAACAAGCAAAAGGTTTGTTGTTCTCAGAGGGACTCCTGTAGGAAAGAAGAGATGGAGGTAGAGCTGCTAATGATAGCACGGGTTCAATTTGATACCATCCTATGCCTGTATCCTTAAGCTTCAGATTCTATTCCATTTCCTTGAGCTTGGCATCACAGAATTCAGTGGAATCTATATTAGTTGGAACAAGACTATCGGCAGATTGTGTGAGTGTATTATAAGAGTAGTTGGTATTGGCAAGAGCTATCACTTCTGCACCATGGAATGGGAACTTGATACATTGATGATACATAGATAGAACCCCCTACATTTCATGGATTTATGGTCTACCCAAAAGTATATTATATTCTAGAGGAATATCTAGAACTTGGCAAATGACGTCTCTTTCAACAAGCCCAACTCTGATTTGCAGGACGACCAAACCTTTAGATTTATGTTCTTCTTCATCATATGCCTTTATGGTAATGTTCTTATGGACATCTATGCAATCTTCATCATAGCCTAGTTGGGTAAGAAGCTTAGCAGAGAAAATATTGAGGCTAGCACCATTGTCAATGAGGATGCAGCGGATGCGCTTTGGACCTATCATGACTTCTATGTGCAAAGGAGCATTGTGCGGGTGGCTCAATGAGTGGTCATCTTCTTCAGAGAAGGAAAAATAATGTGGTGATGTCAGGTGACCCACCATGGATTGAAATTGATCAAGATCTAAGTCTTATGGGATGTTTTCCTCGGTGAGGGCTTTATCCAGAATCTCCCTATGGGCAAGTGAGATCTTCAAAAGCTCAAAGATTGTGATTTGATCATTGGTACATTGTAGCTGGTCTAGCATGCTATAGCTAGTTGTGCTAGGTGTAGGGACCAATTTTGAGTTCTTATTGGTAGGGCCAACATCAGCTTTATCTGTAGGTTTCTTCGAAGCAAACATAGAAGGGTTGGGACCCTTAATAGTTATTTTCACATGAGAGTGAGTAATAACATTTGCACAATCCTAAGATAATTCAAGTTTGGAAGAATGAGACTCAGGGCCTCACAAGACAAAAGGATTCTTAGTCTTAGGAGAATCTCCACTCCCCTTAATAGTAATCACATTGCAATACTCAACCTAAACAGGTTCAATCATACCAATGACATTGTCATCAGTAGTGTATGTGTAATTGACCTTAGCATTGGTGTTCTTAGTCTTGGAAGATTCACCTTTCTCATGAGGAGGAAAGGGATCTTTAAATGCTTGATGGTCTAAATCCTTGTTATGGCCATCCACAACAATGTCACTATTATCAATCAAATCTTGGACCTTATGGCATAGTTGAAGAGAAGTAGAAATCTTATGCCTATTATTTTGGTGATAATCATAGTATGTGTTGTTGTTCCACCAATGAGTTCATGGTTACGGATCATAGAGATGCTTTTCTAAAGGAGAAAGTATCTAATTTTGCATGAGATTCTTATAAACCACATCAAGCAGTTCTCCTAAGGATGTGAACTTGCACTTGGATCGGGATGCCCAAGGTTTGTTTTTGGTGAATCTTGAAGGTTGTTGAGTTTCTGTTGGAGCCTTCTCCATAGCTTTGACCACCTGTATACTAGAGGAAAGATTAAAAACACATTTTGTAGGATTTGACATCACATTATCAACCACTCCATCATTTACAACATCTATATTCTTGTTGACAAACTTCCCTTTATCTTTGTTTGAGGAGGAAGACCCTTGTTTGTTGTCTTTTTGCAAAGTCAACTCTCCTTTCTTGATCATAAATGCTTCTATGCACATAGCTTGTTTAATCATTCTATAAAAGGTTAAGGGACCTTGTAGTTGTACTTGATATCCAAAATCTGGGACAAGATTGTCCAAAAAGATATCGAGTCTCTTAGACTCTATTAGCTTATGAGGACACTTTGTACATAGTTGTCTCCATCTCTAGAGAAATGTTAGGAAAGGTTCCCCTTGTTGCTGTTTCAAATTGCAAAGATCTTGGATGTTGATCGGATGTTGAATATTATGCGAATAATGTTGGAGAAATAGATTAGCAATTTCATCAAAAGTCTTAATGCTAGTGGGCAATCGAGAAAACCACTCCATAGCTGGTCTACCCAAGCTATGAGGAAATAGGCACATAAGATATATCTAATCGTGCATGAATTGCATAGATAAAGCACCAAACTCTCTTAAGTGATCTTGGGGATCAGTAGTACCCAAGTATTTGTCATATTTAGGTAGCTCCACACCTTTGGGAAAAGGTGGCACGTGAAGACTCTTATCAAACGAGAAAGGAAAGATTCTTTCCATTGTGAATTATTGTGCAGGTTTAGCTTTATCTCTTGCAAGTTGACTAATTTGGTCTTGCATGTCTCGAATCATCTTTTGCAACTTTGCGGTCTTAGTCTCTTCTTCTTTGGCCACAAGCATTTTGCTTTGGTAGTCTCGGGGTAATTTGGCCCCTTGTTTGGCCAATTCTAGAAAATATTTCTCCTTCTCCTCTAGAAGGAGGATCTCCATCATCTTGATAAGACCCTTGTTGGTTGTTGCAACATCTATGTCATTTTAGGTTATTACCTCATCTTTGTTGCCAAGAATCTCATAAATGCATGGGACTTAATCTTGTTCCTGATCATCTTGGTCTTGGTCATGTGGAGGAGGGTGATAGTGATATGCTTGTTGACCGCCCTGATATTTGTTTGGGGATTGATCATTTTGAGATTGATTTTGATCATACGGAGGAGGGTGATAGTGATATATGCTTTTTGACTACCCTGAGGTTTTTTTTGAGATTGGTCCTAATTCTAATTATTTTGGGAGTGATCAGGGTGCTAGTTGTTTTGAGATTGCTCACAAGTTTGATTGTATTTTCCCGGTTGGAAATCGAATGGATCTCCCATCTTGTTAGTGTAGGAAGACTCAGTAAAATGATGTGAATGATGTTGAAAGGGCATGACCTAGGTAACTTTCAAAGCTTTAACATGATCAAAAGGGTTGATAGGTTCAAATGAGTTGATATTGTTAGTAGGATCGATAGGTTCAATAATAGGACTAGTCTGAGGAAGTGGCCTCCCAAGGTTATGAAACAATGAGTTGTTTTGAAAGAATGAGTTGTCCTGTTCTTGAAATGATAAGTCAAGTTGCGCTTGCAAAAATGGATTATAACACTCTTGGAACACTAGAGGTGATGATTGTGATGGGATGTCTTTTAGAGTACTCAATGAAGAGGAACTTGTGGATCCCTCACAATATTCAGATTGCGCGACAGGTTTGGGATGACCTATTTCTTGATTACGCGGTTTACCCCTCCCTTGTTTAGTTCCATGGATGGGGAATGTTTTGTTGCTTCTAGTCATAACAGGCATAGACAAAAATGAAATGAGAGAGGACTTGGGATTACGCTAAAAATCTATCTCTAGGAATAATGAAAAGGAGATAAAGGCTAGAACAACCAAGATGTGAGATGCACCCGGCATGAATCATCAAGAGAATGGCTAGAACAACTGAGATGTGACTATCATGTCACAAGGTACAAGAGCACAATAAGATGAGATAAATAATAGAGAGAAAATACAATTTTAAGCAAAATCATTCAGTTCATAGCTCGAGAAACTTAGTTTCAAATAGTGAATGATAGGAAAATAGACAAACAGACCTTAGACAAAAACTAGATCAGAAAAAAGTTCACCAGTCAATAGGAAATAATTTTCTATTTTGAAAACTAGGGTATAGGTTTGTACGAGAAGGTGTTGGGCTGCGTGAGAAAATATAAAACTTCATGAGAGAGAATGAAGTCTCATGTGAGAAAGTGCTCTGGAAAGTGAAACTTCACATGAGAAAGAACCAAAGTTTGATAGTTTGACATAGTTTTCGAGGTAAAAAGTCAGGTTTTGAGACATAGCCTGAACTATTCTTTGATAGAATTTCTAGTTTTCAGATAGTTTAAAGGTAGTTTGAATCAACAATCTCAGTTTTGAAGGTTTCAAGCATTCGTTTACAAGCATAAGGTTTTGATCAAGCAATAGTGATGCAAGAAGTAGTCACAAACATTTCAACAATGGACAAATAAACTTGGCAGAATCATGGTCTAGTCTTTGTTTAATCATGATAGATAGTTTAAGACTCGATAACAAACACACAGTTATCCCTACAAAAAAAATGGTAGAGAAGACAAAATTTGTGCCTCACAGCTTACGTGCATGCATTTACCTCACACAATCATGTCACCCCTTAGAGGGCACCCATGTTTTTGGTGTTTCCAAGGACTTAATAGTATATGTTCAAAGGTTACCCTTGAAGCAGGGGCTAGTTTCATATACCACCTTCAAATGTCCAGGTGCATGCCTATGGTGAGAATCTAGGGGAGAGATTCTTCCCCTCCTTGTGCAAAGATTATGTCTCCTTTCGGAGGTGAGCCAGGTAGGAAACTAACTAAGAAAATTTTTTAGTGGGCTTTCATTCACACTAACCTTTGGTGCGCCCAATACATGGCTAGGGCCTCACAGCCACACCAACACCCAAAATTCATACACCCTCACAAGTAGGGCTAGGAGTAGCGCTGCTCAGTATAATAAACAAATCCTTCTCAAGATGATAGTCAAAATAAAGAGAAGGAAGTTAACATGGTTTTGGAGTCTTTAGACTCAACAAAACATTCTTTATTATAGTGAGGTGGAATCACTAGCAATAGGTGTGTACTCACTTGGGTCATTCTTGGAGGTTCAAATTTTGGTAGGCCCTCTAAAGGTGACACCACTTAGCTTGGATCTGAGGGTTAGATTTTTTTATTCTCTCAAAGAGAGAAGAGCATACTTCTCTACCTCTTCACCTTACCCAAACATGCAAAACATATTCATCACTGAGCTAGTTCCTCCTCAACCAATCCAAAAGATTTTGGCTTTCTGGTTCTCTCAGAGAGAGAAGAGCATAATCCCCTAACAAGTAGACATGCTAAAGATTCACTACCTTTCCTTTCTTCCCTAGGTATCTATCAAGCTAGTAAGATCTAGGTCTCGGGTTCATTCATGGGCATCACTTCCATGTAATGAAGAGCTTATTACCCTAGCTCACTATCAAGACCTTTAAGAAATCTTCACAAGGCCCTAATTATACTATGTGATGAAAGCAATAAAACAAGCACAACATTTTAAATATCTTCGACAACCATCCTGCAAGAAAACTATTAGCGATTTTATATGTCTTTGACAAGCGACCTGCAACCCACTATTATGCTGTCAAAAAAATAGAGATATAGAAATCAATAGCATGTAATAATGTCATAAAATAGTGCAGAAAATTCACAGAAACTGAGAAATTGTTTTTTAAGATTGAGACCAGGTCTCGCATGATGAAGTACACCACCACGCGTGAGAAATTATTGTGAAGTGCACGAGAAAATTCTACTGTCAACAAACCTACATGTGAAAAAGTACCTAGAAAGAAAATCTTCACGTCGCACAGTCATAAAGCTTACGTGAGATTTCGTACATAGTTGTACAGACTGTACAGACAGAGTGCAAATTTATTATCAGAGAATTTTTGAGAGTGAGGCCAGAAATCAATTTTCTACCCCACGCTAGGCACCAAAATATTTATAGCTAAACGTGGACCTCTAATCCAGCCATAAACACAACATAGTCATTGCTCACAAAGAGAATTATGAAAATGAGTATGAATTACCCAATTCATGAATTCATAGTGAATTGACTTGTTGCCTCCTAATTTTTTGCGGTATTTGAATTACTCTCAGATTGGAGAGCCAACAACCAGTAGACCAAACTAAGACGGAGGATTTGAAAAGCTTAAAGAAATGATCAAAATGAGAAATTAAGCTATGTGAGAATGCAATTAAACTAAGAACTTGAAGGAAATATGAGAAATGCAGATTTAATCTAAAGCTTTGAAATGAATGTGAGAATTAATCTACTAACAAATACGAAAACTAATTTAATATGAAAGTGCAATTAAACTAGCATGAGAAATTAATCTAATTATGTAATAAAAAAGCTTGAAAGCATAAAAATGGAGACTAAAATTGACTATAGTTTTGATACTCTCACAATTGCCTCCCCAAAATGAAGAAAAGGAGCTCATAATATAGAAAATTCAGGACAGAGGATGAAGAGTTTCTTGAAAAGAAACGGCTGACTCTTCATCTCCATGGTGAGACAAATATGAAAGAATTATTTAATTAAAAGAATGAATATTGCCACATGGGTGGCTTTTCAAATAATTTGAATAATTAAATCCAAATAAATATCTCCATTCAAATAACCAAATAATTATTTAATTCCTTGATGTGTATTAGCTAAAGGGGGTGGAATTAATTTGATTTAAAGCACTAGGACTTTAGAATTAAATTAATTAATCATAGGGATTTTTAGCCAATAAAGTTGAATATTTAGGAATTAAATATAGTGTATGATTAATGCAAATTTAGGGTTTTTTGAAATTGATACCAAGTCAAATAAAGTCAATTAGGAGATAGAATTGCCTAGTACGATAGGACTTTGATGATGTAGAAATTTGAAGGAATGCACCAAAACTGATTAGAATTGTGAGGTGCCAATTTTGGGGTTTTACAACACTATACTTCTCTTCTACCTTCATATACTATACATTAGATATAAAAGGTTTAATTTATTTATATAAATATCTAATGATACATATTTTGGCCACATAAAATGAGTTTGTTGGCACCGATTCAAAAATATATTACAATTTTATTTAATGTATTGTAACTTGTCCTAAATCTTATACGCACTTAAGAAAACTTATAACACGCTACTACAACACCTAAATATAGGTAGAACTTAGTATTGATACAATGCATATTATATTTATCTAAATATAGATAAATTTTGGAACCAATATAATGTCACAACCAAGACCACCAAAATATCTAGACCCACTAGTAGATGAAACTAGATAGAACCTATCCATAATATGATACTAAAACCATCTGATGAAATGTGCACCCAAAACATGTAATCTATGAGTAGAGCCAATTACACCTGTCATAGAGCATAAAAAATTGTATGTGCTAAACCTGTTATGCATATAACCAAAAATTTTGATACTGTGCTCTGGACGTTATCAAACGTTCCAAAGATCTCAATTTCCATAAGCTCTGGGTTGAGGATGACTCAAATAATATTATTAGATGATTACTTGGAAAGAATAAGGCCTCATGGATAATAGAACCAATTATTAAGGAGGATGAAGAAATTTTAAGTATGTTTGATAAGGTGTATATTTCCCACCTATTCCATGAAACAAATAAACCTTCAGACCGCATTTCCAGCCTGGATGTAATTAGCAAGGACATAAGCACTTGGCAAGAAGGTATTATACACAATAAGGAAGTAAAAGAAATAATTAAAATTGATGTGATGCATTTCTATGTGGGAAACATTTTTTATAAAGGTGGAAATTACACATATGTAGATTGATTTAAGATCATTCATGATAATAAATTGGGGCAAGTAAAAAATCCTTTCTAATTATCTTTGGCATGCCTTATGTGTCTTTTTTTGCATTAGTATCTTCAGTAGAATTTTGAAGGGAAGGTTGAACAAGAAAATTATTCATAGAGCGATGGGTGGAGATCCAAAAATATAAGAGCCAAAATTGTGTAAGGAATCGAAAGATATCAAAGAGGTCTAGGAGTAGCTCAAAAAAGAAAAGGTTACTACTTACCTTGAATGTATCCATGGCTTCAAGAAGGAGATTACCTATGAATTTTCCAAGGGATGGAAAGGTGAGTCCATTACAATGTATGGCCTCAATGTGGATTTAAATGTTAGGATTCTTTAAGAAATTACTGGGCTTCCTTGTAAATTGGGAAGGATTTCTTCAAGGAAAGGAATATTTTTGATGAAGATGTTCATAAGTTCACTAAAACTGGTGAGAAGAAGAAATTTTTGGTGAAGATGGAAGATTATTATAATATTGATGAAATCAAACCTGTTTGGAAGAAGGTGTTGACTTTAATTATGGCCTATTTCACCTTGGATGCTAGGTATACCAGTGTTCATAGCTATCATTTTGTATTGTTGAATCAGTTTTGTTACAAGGAAAGGGTGTCTTTTATCTAATTTCTTCTCAAGTCCTAGTATAACATCCTTGTTGAGCATAGGAAACACCCACGCAACCTATTTTGCATGAAGATCTTATATTACTCATCTCTAAGTATTGCAAAATGAGGACTCTAAAATGTACCATGAAAGGAAAGATGAAGGTTGAGGGTGATGAGTTCAAAGAGGTTGTGAGGAAAATCCCATTGGGTTTGAAAGGGAATAAGAAGACCCCTCCTTCTATCAAAAAATAATTTGATGGTGAGAAAGCCATGAAACCAAAGGATGATAGAAATAGGGGATTAGAAAAGAATGATTATGGTGTCGTTGATACTTGGTTTGATGAAGCAAAAGGTATGGAGATGCAGGATGATGACACTTTAGCTATGAAAGAGACCACCTCATCAAATTAGGATAAAGGTATTGATAAGGATACCAAGGAGAAGGAAATGGATAGCTCTCCTCATAAGGGAGCCTAGGAGATGAAGGGTACAAACAAAAGAACAAGAAAAATGGAAAAGGTGTTGAGGAATAGGTTTTGAATACCAGTGAGAAGATGACATAAGTTGAGGAATATAGGATCCATACAATTAATCTGGTAGACTATACTAGCTCTTCTTTCACTGTATGTCATTGTAACCCTAAAAAATTTGAGCATAAGGTTCCTATTCACAATAGGTCTTGTGCTAGTGGGAAGGATGATTCTATCCATCAAAATTTTTGGTTTTATGGGGACAACACTGGTACCCAACTAGAGTTTCTTCAAAAGGTTAAAATTAAGGTTGACAACTTTGTTTCTTTGGATAGTTGGATTTATAATGAAATTAATAGCCTCAGGACTAAGGTTAGGAGCATGTAGGTTCAGTTGGATAATGAGATCCAAGTCATGAAGAGTCTTGAAGAAAGTTTTGGGGAGATTCTTGAGAAGATAAAATATCATGAAGAGGGTCTGATAGATATTCTTCATGCCAATGAAGGGAAAAATGACACTACAATTTGAAGCCCCTTCCAATCTATCTTCCATTCTGATTCTGGTAGTCATTTTGATAGTTTAAGGTAACACTATTTCCTTTAGATAATTATGTTTATTTTATATTCCCTGATGAAGAAATTCAAAATTAATTTCCTTCAACATGGCTCTGATAAAAGGAATAATTAATACTTTTATTCTCTTGTCTGTTTGATTGGAAATTAATATCTATCTCAGGGATGTTATCCTCTTCAAAGTTTTTAAATGTAGTGTTTTCTTCAAATTTTACATCTCTACTTATCTCAACAGACCTTTGTCCTTGAATATAAATTCGATACCCTTTTGTGTTTTCACTGTAACCAACAAGTATGCCTCTCTTACCTGATGGTTCTAGTTTAGTCATTTTTTCTTTAGGTACATGAATGTATATTGGGCATCCAAATATCCTGAGATGATTTAGATCTGGCTTGTTAACTGTGAATACTTCTTATGGTGTTATGTTTTCTAGTATAGGGTCCAGACACTGATTTTTAATCTATACTATTGTATTTGAAGCTTCTGCCCAGAATGAAGTATGTAGGTTTTGATCATGCATCATGGCTTTTTCTGCTTCGATTATGGATCTATTCTTCCTTTCTGCTACTCCATTTTGTTGAGGATTATATAGTACAGTATACTCCCTCTTAATCCCAACAAATTTACAGAACTCTTTAAATATGTCAGATGTGTATTCACCTCCATTATCTAATCTTAATACTTTTATTCTCTTGTCTATTTGATTTTCTACTAGTGCTTTGAATTCTCTAAATTTAGATAGTACTTCAATTGATTCTTTAACCTTAAGGAAGTATATCCAGGTTTTCTGAGAATAGTCATCAACAAAGATAATATGGTATAGCGATCCTATTAAGGAAGGT